>JAKLND010000040.1:0-189079 GCA_022813125.1 Septoriella neoarundinis
TAGGCCGCATTTGTAAACGCTAAACCCCGGCTTGGTCGGGGAGCAGTCATCCCCAGTGCAGACTCATATACTAGGCCGACGCGGTCCATCTCTGGGCCGTTCGTGGACACAAGGTCGATCCTCGATCTCGGCTTTTTCCCTCTCAAACTTTCGCTTCTGCTCCTCAGCCACCTTCTGAAGGTGTTTGTATTCAACTTCAGTGCGAATCCTATCCTTTTGCTCTTCAACAGCGTCCTTGATCTTCTCTGCGAAATGCTTCTCCAAGTTCTTCAGCTGTTGCTTGTGATCGTCTCTGGTCTTCTCAAGGGTCTTGGAGAAAGCGCTCTTCTTGGCCTTCTCGTCACTGATCGTCTCGCGCAACTTCTTCGCTTCACCCTCCATCTGGTCCTTGTTTGGTCCTTCCTGGACGTCTGGGTAATTGCGCTCTTGATCCTGCCTTGCTTCCTCGTACATCTGCTCCAAACGATCCCGCTCGGCGTAAGGATTGGGCCTTGTCCCAGGCGCCCAATCGATATAGTCAATCTCAGCAAAAGTCCTCTCTGTGTCTTCGATTGCCCTGACGACCTCGCGATATTGGTCTCTTGCGCGGCGAAAGCGAATCGGCATACCCTGCCCATTGAGCCAAGCCAAGATCCCAGCCAAGACAGTGTTAATCGCGCCCAGGGTGGTAAGGACGACGCTAGAGGATTGCTGGTATGCAGAAAGACCGGTCAAGGCTGCGGCGATAAGTATCTGCAACAGATAGAGGAAGGAGATGACGTAGTTGGACATGCCGTATAAGACACGATTCCTGAGATCCTGGCTGAGAGTGCGATCGTACAAGCCTCGGTTTCGCCAACGCCTTGCAGCCGCTTTGGTTGGCACAAAGATGTCGTGCATTGGACTTGCGGGCTTTGCGCCCTGGTCTTCCGGCCATAGCAAGCCACCGCCTGGCCTCAAGAAATGGATGCCCACGAGGTTCTGGAAGGTTTCCAATTCCGACCGCTCTCCTTTCGCAGGAGGTGGATCGTACTCTCTCTTTGGCTTCGAAGATCGCCCTCTCCACTTGTCCCAAACATCTTTGAGTTCAGGCTCTCTCGGTTGTCCTCGCTCTGATGGGATGTTGGAAGGCCTGGAAGATGAGCTGTCGCGGACAAGCTTGGCCGCTGCTGGCGTCTCCGGAGGTTTGGCTACATTGTCAAGGCCAGCTTCAAGGGCCGCAGGGTCGGTGTTGGATGCTTGCATGACGGATGGGCAAAACAGCGCCAGGGCACTTCGACAGGAGCGGCTGCATAGGTTGCGAGGACGCAGCACGGCACGACCTCATGATTTATGGTCGCTGCGACAGCAACGCAACTAAAGGCTAGTGTCACCGGCAGACGAGCTCATGCAGAAGAAATGCACCATCACTGCCAGAACGTTGCCACTATTGCTGGCTAAAAAGATCGGCGGGGGCGGCGCTCTGCTCCGATCGTGATGTGATTAAACGGCGGCATGCATGTCCGAAGACGCTCAACCTCCAAGCAGACAACAACGTGGTGGCTGATTGCAGCTCGGCTGCCACAAGGGCAACGATGGTAGATTGCTCGTGTCGAGTTGTACCCATGCTCCAAGAGTGAAAGTCGTCCCAGCTCAGGGCTATCATGCGGGTTCTTGCAGGCGATCGGAGAACCCCAGTAAGACTTTCTCCAGGATCTACAGTTAGGTTACTGTAATGCGAAAACACACAAGCTGCACCCTGCACCAAAGCGCAGCACCAAGTGGACCGTGAATTTTGCAAAAACTGGAGACTTCTTGGAATGGCGGCAATGCTCGGTGTGCGTCACACTCGAGCCGGGCACTCATTGTTGTAAGCGACGCGTGCGATCACAAGAGGCGATCTCCTTCGTCCTCGACGCACTGACTAAGAGAATATGTCGTCGCTGGGGTTTGATGGAAGCACATCTGAGTACATGTGTGAACCTTGGAGCGAAAAGAAGATTAAAGGAGCTGTTCCCCGGCCCGTCGCCGCGCGCCGATTGCCGAGGAACCATCCGCGCGTCTCAAAGTCTCATCAGGGTCGATTCTGCGTTCGGCAGCGCTGTCGCCAGATGATGCGTGCTGCTCTGATAGGTGTTGGCGTGAGTCTTCACATCAACAATTGGCATCTCATCTCTTGCAAGGCCAAGTCGCGTCACTCTGTCGCATGTGGTCTTGCTGTCCCTTCCCAGGAACGCGTGAGCGGCAACGCTGCACCGCAAGTGACGACCAAGTAAATCCCGCACTCACAGTCATTACGATCTCTGCGTACCGCACCACAAGGTGAATTCTGGAAGGAAACGCTTAGTCGCAGTCTATCAGACATGTAACTGACGAATAGATCCTTCGCAAACACAGCTGTGTTAGTGCTTTACCTAGATGCACCATCGCGCCGCAAGTCTCAGAGAGACAAACGTCGTTCGATTTGCGACCGCACTGGCAATATCATGACAAAGAATTATCTTGAGACACAGATTGAGATTGCGGATTAAAAACGGCATCACCCGTCTTCTAGAGTGGATCTAGAGAAATCATCAGAGGTAGAAAGATGAAGTTGGTGTGGCAATCAGGCAGGCAGGGCTGCCGCCAGTGCTTTTATCATATGTTTTAGCTGGCGCAGACTTTGTGCTGCTTCGGGCGCATCGTAAAGCCGCGGCTGCGCAAAAGAGGCGCGCTCGAGATGCTGTCTCATCAGACATCATTGCAGTGCGGGATGTCATGTCATCCCCGCAGACTTAACAAATTCGTGCTCCTTCTTAGCGTCGAACCAATATTGCATCGCACCTCTTGCATACCTGGCATTAACCCTTGTGCTACGCCTACAGCCGATTCCTGACGCCTCAACGGTTGCCGCCATAATCCTTGCGAAAGCTTCCCTCTGCACCGCAACGCTCCTGTGACCCGAGGTCTCCAACCAGAAGCCACGTCCGCCTGACACACAAGGTTCCGCTTCCATCATCTTCCGTCTCGCAATCCTTTGAAAATAAGTCGGTGGCTTGTTCTCTTTGCCTAAAAGGAGCTTCTTGCCGCAATCTACGTGATGGCTGGCTATCAAACGCGAGCATTGGTGAGAGTTTCTCGGGTCAAACCGCCGTCTTCGCAGCATTCGGCTATCCGATGCTTATCACATTATCTGCTTGCCTTCCGTAGCGAATTACCCATTATAATAATGCAATTCAGCTAACTTTGATGGAGGCTCGTCTCCCAAAGCCCATCTTCGGTTTACACCATTTCGATCCGTCAGGGCATTCCATACCGCTACGTCTACGTCTAGCATCAAACTCAACCTGGCTTTTCAGGTCTGCGGAAGCGTCAATGAAAGGATTGTGAGCGTTCCTTCGTTACCCAAGCTTTAACAGCCACCTATCACCCTCGGACTATTTCTCATTCGACAGATGATCGTGATTTACCATTTTCTACAGCTCCAGCCAAAGCTACGGGACAAGCTTGGCAGCCTATCTCAGAGCAGACTCTGTTCGCCGCAAATGCGAGCTTGACAGCATTCTCGTCATGTAGCTTGGTGTCGACCCTACAGACTTGGACTTCACCTTCACAGCCCGCAGTAGTGCAGTCTTGGCAGACGTATAAGAGCAATCGCAGAGCCTCTAAGCAGGTCAAAAGCTCATCATGGTGTCAGTAGTACGCGACCACCGCCTCAGACAATAGTAAATCTATTCTGACTCGATCGAGGGTGGTAATGATGTCGAGTTGAGCGGTATATTCAAGACTTATTTATTTGTTCAACCCATTCGGCAACCAAAGTGAAAACGTGCTTCAGAGATCTGAAGACATCACCAATGGCGACAATTTTGCTTCCGAAATTGAGTACCTTCTCGACCCGACAAAGGCAAAATTCCAAAATGATGGAGAGATTAAAGATGCTTTCACCAAACTCTTGACTCCGTGGTCTGACTGTGGCCAGCTACTAGGTCGCCTACGCGAACTTCATCGATATCTCCAGTGATGGCTGCGACCAAGTCATTTGGCAATTGGGAAACCCACTAGAGAACGAAGAGTACTTCACTCTGAGCAGGGAAAGCCGTATGAACGACCTTATGGATGTAAAGAATACTGCCCCTCGCGAGTTCATCGGAATACCTGTATCTCGCGTTCATTTCGTGAACCCCGATCGATGAGTTGGCATGGGTTGGAGCCAGGAACCGTTAACAGAAAGGCAATTGTGAAGCAGATGGCGCGGATGCTAGCCGGGCAAAACTCTTCATTTATGAATTGAAGGCTCGCGAAGAAACTCTTCTCTCCATCCACGACGAGTGGCACACAGCTCTCGAACGCCGAGACGGTGACGCTCGAGGTAAGTCGAAAAGGAATAGGTGCACGTCGTCGTGCAGTTTCAGCGCCTGAGGTCCCGCGTGCCGGAGTCATGTCTTTCCTGGTCAACCGCGCTTTCCGGCGCACTCACGCCCAGTGAGCGCGCCTTCACCCGCAGACGATTCTGGATGACACGCAAGAGAACACGAAAAAGACATTATCCGCGTTGCATTCGCCTTACAGCAAAATGAGTGCTGTTGCAAGCGCGCCTGTTGCGCTCTCGTCCCAAGAATCAATTCTGCCTCCCCAAGTTCCGTGAACCTGCGTCCAGTTACGCGTAGTATACTGTATGTATCAAAAGAGCAGTATCGGGAAGATCTTTTGGTCAGGCAACGACAACGTGCCTGCCAGAAGATCGATATGCGATCTTATTATGGCTCAGATTCCACATTTGAGGCAATGAAGCCGAACACTGAGAACACATCGAGTGACGTCCAAACATGCTGGTCGCAGATGTAGCACGCGATATCTGGAATAGGCACGATCTGCACTCGAGAGAAACAAGCTTCATCAAGCTTTTGTTGTCGCGACACGCGACGCGGGGTCCGCAGCCGGCCTCGCGTGGATGGGTCGGGTGACTGATCACCTGGTGTCCGCATGGCCACCACTCCGTTCACTACGTTGCCTCAGACGAGGCGCGCCATGGCCGCCTTGACAGCCTCTTCATTGTCCCTCCACCATGAGTACCATCGATCCTGGCATCGGCGAAGGCATCAAGGAGCGCGCGGGAGACGTGGAAGACAGCAGCGTGCAGAAAGAGCAGGGTGACACCGGAAACTCCGAGGACCCGCATCAGCCCAGCAAGTGGTGGTTTGCCTCAACAGCCTGCCCGCTACTCGCTGGCACCTTTGGTCCGGTAGCCAGCGGCTTTAACATATGTGCTCTCGTCTACCCGTGGAGACAGTACATCCCCCCCGGAGGCACCCAGTCAACCAGCGAGCAGGCTGGCCAAACTCTGCCGGACCCGCCGTTCCTTATCGCCCTGAATGTTGCATCGCTAGTGTGCGCGCTATGTGGCAATGCTTCGCTGCTGCTGAACATGGCCCAGCGGGTCCGCTTCTCGACGGCCCAGCCGATCACCATCATGGGCTTTCTCCTCGCGGGTATCCTTCTCATTGCGGACCTAGTAACATTGAGCCTGAAGCCCCACTACGCAATCACGAGACCTGAAGCGATACCTGACCACCGACATGCGCTGACCGGCGCCTTCTATTACGCCATCTTCGCTGCCGGTATCTACGTCATAATCGGACTCCTGATGCTTATGACTGTCTACGGCGCCATCAAAGGCCACTTCAAAAAGGAATTTCAACTGACTGGACCGCAAAGGACACTGATGCTCCAGACGATGTCTTTTGTCGCGTATCTGTTGCTTGGTGCGCTGGTCTTTAGCCATGTTGAAGGATGGGAGTACCTAAACGCTGTCTATTGGGCCGACGTGACCTTGCTTACAATCGGGCTTGGCGATTATTCCCCATCAACTCCCGTCGGCCAAGGACTTTTGTTCCCTTTCGCAATTGGAGGAATCCTCATGGTCGGTTTGGTTGTGGGGAGCATACGGTCGCTTGTCCTGGACCGTGGACAAGAGAAAATGATCGCCAGAATCGTGGAGAAAAAGCGCTCGAGTGCCACGCAACACGTGAACGAGCGGCAGCAAACCATTAGGATCTCCATGTTCGCAAAGGCCGACCTAAGCACGGACCCAACGCTTTCTCAAGCACAAAGAAGGAAGCAGGAATTTGTCGCAATGCGCAAGGTACAAGAAGCCAGTGAAAAAGAAAGGCGTTGGTTCGGGCTCCTAACATCTGGTGCTTTCGCGCTCATTCTTTGGTTCGGAGGAGCGGCCATCTTCCGACACACTGAGTATTTGCAACAATGGACGTACTTGGAGGCCCTGTACTTTTCATACACCTCCCTCCTCACGATAGGCTACGGCACTCCTCATCCACAGTCGAATAGCGGCAAAGCGTTTTTCGTCATCTGGTCACTTCTCGCCGTCCCTTCTCTCACCATTCTGATCTCCAACATGGGAGATACGATCGTGAAATGGTTTTCGAGCATAACAGTGTCCGTTGCGGCAATCACAATCTTACCTGGAGAGATGGGGTTCCGCGCCGGATTCCGAAAAGCTTTAGGAGATATCAGCGCGTGGGTGCAGGAAAGCCTCTCTAGTATAACACCTCCCGGTATATTTGGCGATATCCCTTCGGCCGAATCTAATAGGAAAATACACCCAACGACCTATGAAGATCTTATGCGTGGAAGACTGGCAAAAAGACTTACCATGCATGCTCCACAAGATGCGGAGCTAGACGCCGGGGATGACTTAGGAAGTGACATCAAATTCTACCACTACGTCCTCGCTCGGGAGTGTCGCTATGTTCAGAATGACCTTGGTCAATCGCCTGAAAAGAAGTACAGCTGGGAAGAATGGGAATACTTCCTCAAGTTGATCGGCAATGAAGACAATCCAGAAGACTATTCCGGTCAAGAGCACCTTGACACACTTGTGCCCAAGGAATTGCGAGTAAATCCACAAACGCATTGGCAGTTTCCTAAACATGTGGAGGAAGCTGGGCCGCCGGATGTCTACGCTGATGGATTCTCATCAAACACCACAACAGACGTTCGTGCGCCCACTACGCCCGCTGCAGACGATGTTTTCTCAGAGAAAACCCCGACATCGAGCAAACACAGCCACGGTCGCACTCGCCAAACATCACATCGCTCACACGTCACTGCATTCTACCGGAATTGGTCCTGGTTGTCAAATCAATCGCCACTTATGAGTAATAAAACCGAAGCTGAGTGGATTTTGGATCGTCTTTCCGCAGCCCTTGAACGGGAGCTTGATCGGGAGCGAAAAGGTCACAGACGCCATCCACCGATCAGGCTTCTAGATGCAAGAAGCAAGGCAGATGCAAGAAGCAAGTCTCAACATCTCAAGTGATTCTTTGAAAAATCATAGAGCAGATTGTGGAGCCAGAAGGAGCCGATCATCAATTTGAGACAGTGTTCGTTTCAATATAGCGGTCGAAGCTGATTTTATGTCAAGAAATCGCCCAGTGTTTCCTTCAGAATCAGTTGATACTCAGGGTCAAACTGACGATACATCACTTCCGGAGAACCAGTGCCCTCCTTCGTATAAGCAGCCTCCTCATCGCCGACGAACGTCTTCTCTAAGCCCGTCGATGACCCAACCGAATGCGGAGCGACCGCAGCTTCTGTCAGCAGTTGGGTGTGGCAAGCTCGCTCCAAAGCAATGAAGAATGCTGCCGCTTCAGCAACGGTCCCGCCACATGTCAGCAATCCATGGTTCTGCATGATGAGGTCCTTACGCGAAGAGCCCAAAGCTCTAGCGACCTGCTTCCCTTCTTCTTTCGCAAAGACGACCCCACCGAAGTTTCCATAAACGGCCAGATCATTGTAGAACATGCAAGAATCTTTGAGCTGGTCAGAAGCCAATCTTTGCTGAGCAATGGTGGTGCACTCACCCTGATTGAGCATGTCTATGCCACGACCGAAGTTGCTCCAAGCCCTGCCATATGGGCTGTGTACGTGGCAAGCTGCATTAAGATCGGGCCTTGCGCGATGGATTGCTGCATGGATGATGAAACCCGCCGTGTTGACAGCCATGTCTGCCCCGCCGATTCGACGCCCGTCTTCATCCACGTGGACCATATCTGATACTCGCAAGAGGCCGAAATGGACACCGTAAGGGTTGATCCAGAAGCTGTCCGGGTCAATGGGATCTACGCGGTAGGTCAGACATGAATGTCGTTACGAATGGCTAGCATTTGCGAATAGGATTGCAGACGCACTCACCCCGCAGGCTTAGGGTTACGCTACCGCCATCGGCAAAGCCTAGCTTTGAGAAGATACGAAACGCGCCCGCCATTTGCTCCAACTGCCAGCGCCTTTGGGCATCTTTGGGTTTTGGCCATGGGATCCGAA
Organism: Septoriella neoarundinis; assembly: GCA_022813125.1. Lineage (NCBI taxonomy): Eukaryota > Fungi > Ascomycota > Dothideomycetes > Pleosporales > Phaeosphaeriaceae > Septoriella > Septoriella neoarundinis. The sequence goes on from JAKLND010000040.1 coordinate 8,281, forward strand.
ATGATGCCTGTGCTGCTGACTGGTCATTGTCAGTTCTCGAGTCTTGCACGACTTGCATGTGGGTAGACGCCGTATGAGTTGTGGTGGCCATGACGCCCAATCTGTTGTGAAAGGCTGATTGAGGGTGATGCGTCTCTACTAGTCTCGCTGCTCGAAAACAACATCTTGATTTGATGGTCTCGTCTCAGCACTCTGAGGTCGTCCATATTCGCTCGGCGGAAGCCGTGAAGCAAGGTAGCAAGCTGGGTATGTCTCCTCGGGTTAATCCGATATAACTTGGCTGGCAGCTGACATGGCGAATTCCGCGCCCAGCACAAGCCGACCGATTGGCTATTTCCGAAATTGGGAACAGGGCAGACATGCAGACTACATAGCAAAGCAACCGCGTGTCTTGTGCATAGTGCTTCCATTAGGTTGCAAAATCACCTGTTCACTCACGTTGAAACCGAACCAATACACGACCCCAAGGAGAACGATCTTCCAATGGCGTGCGTACTATCAAACGAAACAGCCAGCCTGGGGACCGTCACGCAACCCCCAGTCGCTTTCATCAGTGCAGACCATGTTCGAACGATGTTTGCACATGCCATGTCAGCAATGTACAGACGGGAAGTTCCTCTATACGGGGATCTCGTCCAAATCGTTCAGCAGACGAACTCGAGCAGCCCGTCAGATCTTCAGGCGCACGACTCGGTACAAAGACTCTCTCTCGAACGGCACGGCGCTATCCGACTGGGCACTGCTCAAGAGCTTTGCACCATCAAGCGCTTGTTTCGGCTAATGGGTATGCATGCTGTTGGATACTACGATCTATCAGTAGCCGGCTTACCCATGCATGCCACGTGTTTCCGACCGACATGCGCGAAGTCCCTGGAGGCAAATCCGTTCCGTATCTTCACAACATTGTTACGTCCTGAGATGCTTCAATCAGACGAATGCAAATCGATAGCAGAAGACTTGCTACAACACCGCAAGATCTTCACGCCGGCTTTGTTACAGCTCCTGGACGCTGCGGAAAATCAAGGCGGCCAACTGAGCTTAGATCAAGTCGAAATGCTCATCCCCGAGGCACTGTCAACATTCAGTTGGCAGCCAGTGGCAGCTGCCAGCAGTGCACAGTATATGAAGTTATGCAACGAGCACCCCATCCTGGCCGACATCGCCTGCTTTCGTAGCGCCCACATCAACCATCTGACACCACGTGTCCTGAACATCGATGCTGCCAAAACGGCCATGGAGTCCGCCGGGATGCCAGTCAAAGCTTCAATCGAAGGTCCACCCAAAAGGAAATGGCCTATTCTGCTGCGGCAGACGAGCTTTCTAGCACTGGAAGAACAAATAAAATTCGAAATCTTGGAACAGCAGCAACCTGAAGGCAACTTTGCAACTGGCTCGCACAAAGCAAGATTCGGCGAGATCGAAGAACGAGGTGCGGCTGTGACCCCCAAAGGCCGCCAGCTTTACGATTATCTTCTCGAAGAAGCCAACTTTCGATCTGTCGATACCTCTTCCGCAGAGAGGGATTTGATCTTCTCGGAAGTCTTTCGCAAATTCCCGGATGTGTGGTCAGACATGCGAAGGAAAGGACTTGTCTATTGCGTTTATAAACGTACCAGCAAAGCTCCTACAGAGGCCACCCAGCTACCATCAATGTCGAACACATCGACTACGCTAGCGGAAGCCTTGATAAGCCAGGGTCTAGTCGAGACATACCCAATTACCTATGAAGATTTCCTGCCCTTTTCAGCAGCCGGCATTTTTCGGTCAAATTTACAAAAAGTCCAAAGGGATGAACAATCGTCAAAATTCAAAGCGATATCAGATCGGGGAGGCTTTGAAAAGTCTCTAGGGGGACCACTGATAAATTCCGATGATCTTTACCTGCAGATCGAGAATGACAGTCTGCGTGACTGTGTAGAGAATCTGGATATCACGTGCGGTCTCTAGTTTCCTCTCCGAAATTTGTCGATTCTGATTAGCTTAGCTTTACATGAGATTGATGTTAACCGAATTGTACCTCGATGCAAACAAGACTGATTGGACACTGGATCTAAATCTGATACAGATGTAAGACTGTAGCGACGTATGGGGTCGAGGAGTAGACGAATTGGGTGTTGCTGGAGACATTCACATGTTCATTGGATCGTTCAAGATCGCCAAGAAGGCGGTACACGCTTGACTAATCCTCCGTAAAACCAATTCACCATCGAGTACACATCGTAAACTTGCACCGACCTCCCCATCGCTCTTTGGATGGCTTCAGCAAATGGGGGCATTTGCGTGCATTCCAACACAAGGGCCGACGTTGTTGGCCACTCTTGGATGAGTTGCTGAGCTGTAGCAACGAGCTCTGCCTCGATCGCTTCGTGATCGTACGCAGCATTTTGCTGCACTAAGTGATGGAGGTGACCACCTGTGGGTGCACCAGCAATGTGTACTCGGTCCAACAGTGCCGGATGGACCCCTGCGCTCTCAACATGCGCTAGCTGTAAGCGCTGAGAATCGTACGTTAGGATGCCGAGTGTCTGCGAAGGCGCCATGATCGCCATTATGGATGGGATCTGCACAAGAGCAGAAGTGGCAATTGGGATTGGCAGACGAGCAGCGAGTCTGAGAACAATTTCAGTCCACCGATCACAGCTTATACGGTCTCGAACACTTTGCACGCCACGTACCTACTCTGAGCCAACGCCAGAAAACCGCAACTAGTGACTAGCCCAACACATCCTTTGTCGGCAAGCGTCTTTCCAGCATCGACGAAGCGGTCCAGAAAAGCATCATCGTAATCTGAGCTTGTGACGACTTGAGACTCGGCAGTGCCAATAGCAAGCTCGCGTATGAGCGGAAAATTCCAGGTCTCGTCCGTAAATGGGTCTCCAGGTGGTCTAGTGAAGAAGCACTCAATGGCAATGAAACCAAGAGGTGGCAACGAGGAGTCAACTGGACTGAAAAATTGCGGCTTTGCGACATTCGTCTCTCTCAAAAGGACGTCTGACATCGTGTCCTGTGTTCGGCCCAAGCTCAAGGTGATACAATGATAGAGAACACTCAGACATAGCTCATCTCCAAGACTATTTTGTCAGACGTCAAAGCTTTGCTATCCGGCGTCTAGTTTGTCATGCCTCTCAATCATGTACTAACGTAAACTCTATCTGTATGCTGTCAACCCCGCAATTGGGTCTGGGGCAGGCTTGACGGAGGAATCCGTGGACCCTTGTTCACTCGAATGAGCTTCGCCCGGAAGAACGCGATACTGATCTATGCACCGAGTAGAGCGGGGCCGAGGTCGGTTCATCACGGTCAACATTTCCCAGTGTTTACGTTTCGATTAAACAATTTGCTGGAAAACATGAAAAGTCGAGCTTTGTACCTACAGTAAAACTTTCCAACTTACTTCACTTTCGCGCAGCAATTTTTTGTTCATCCTAGACTTCGAACGATTCACTCTCTCCCTTAGAAGCAACGCAAGGATGACAGTCAGCCAGAGTGCACACCGGAAGCCGCGCGTGGTCTCACTCGGGCGGCCAGCATTCGTCGGCCAGGATTATCTCACCGAGTTCTCAAAGACCTTCAATTTCTCAATACTGGAGGCCAGCAATCGAGCCGAAACGAAACAGCTGCTGCCGTCAGACATCAAGGAAAATGGCCCCATTGATGCCTTCATAATCCGGATGGGCACCCCTCCGTTCGAGCCCTTCGACGAAGACTTGCTTGGTGCTTTGACACCAGGATGTCGAATCATCACATCTGCAAGTGCTGGTTTCAACGAGTTCGATGTGGAATGGATGACACGGGCTGGGATGTACTTCTGCAACACTGTCGATGCTGTCGCCGAAGCTACGGCCGATATGGCAATGTTTCTGATGTTGGCAACTCTGCGCAACGCTTGCAACGCGGAGAAAAGCCTCAAGAGCGGTAGCTGGAGGGGCGGTCTCGCACCGACTAGAGACCCATCGAACCTGACCTTGGGCATCGTGGGAATGGGAGCCATCGGAAAGGTTTGTTAGCTCTTTGTCCCGGAGAGCGGTGCATTTGCTGACCTCAATGCAGTACCTTGCCAAAAAGGCCCTCGCGTTCAACATGAAGATCAAATATTACAATCGCAACCAGCTCAGTCCCAAGCTGGAAGAAAGATATGAGGCTTCATACTGCTCCACCCTTCACGAGTTGCTTGCCTGCTCCGACGTTGTCTCGATAAACTGCCCATACAACAAGGACACCGAGGGATTGATTGGACAGTCCGAGTTTGAGGCAATGAAGGATGGAGCCTACTTCATCAACACCGCACGCGGACCTATCGTTCAAGAAGAGGCTCTGAAAGCGGCGTTGGCGTCTGGCAAGGTCACAAGAGCAGGCTTGGATGTCTTTTGCAACGAGCCGAACATCGATCCGTGGTTTTTGGAGAGTGATTCATGCGTTGTGCAGCCCCACTTGGGTGGTCTGACGGACGCGGCCTTCCAGCGTGCCGAGCGGGAATGTTTCGAGAACGTCCGCGCATTATTCACCGTTGGAGTGCCCAACTCGCCCGTGAATGACTTATCCAGTCGTAGGAAGTAGATTTTCTGTCTAATCGAATCCAACGCGTCGTACATCATTTATACACTGCGTGCTTGTCTTGTCGACCTACGACAATCATCTCTTCCGTTTTATGAATGGAAAACCTGTCCAATACTCCTTGACTTGCGTGTACACACGCGGATGCGTCCCTTTATACGACACCGGACTGCTGCCAGATAGATGATGGCATTATATTCATTCGGAAGGATCCTGCTGCCACTCGTACTGTATGAAGCTCTCGAGTGATGGATCGGGAGTTTCGGTACAGGAATGCGCTCGAGGGAAGGTCATACTGGAAATTCCTCGAACAGTATGATAGTTGTACATCGCGCACTTGAAGCTGATCCCAATCAAAATGAACTACTCCCAGTCACAAGGCCTACAGTCAAAATTTGCAAGCCTCCATCCTCTCCGACCATCAGACTACACACTTTTGGCTGGCAGGTTCACAATGTGCTCCGCACTGTCGATGTCTTGACTGGAGTCTATCAGCTCGTGATCTATTAGAGAAATGTTGGCAAACGTACTCATGCTGTCGACCTTCGATGAGGCTGGCGTGTGTTCCGGCTTTTGAGCGGAAAGCCATGAACCAAGAGCCCTCGAAGATCCTATCCAGCTCCTCGAGGCTGTGTCCCGCAGTCTCCGGCACCATGAGGAAGACATAGACTAGTGCGATGAAACACCAGCCGGCGAAAAAGATGAAAGCGCCCCAATTGTCCATGCTGGAGAGGATGGAAGGCGTGCCGCGGCTGAGTCCAAAGTAAAACAGCCAGTGGAAAGTCTGTGATAGGGAGGAACCGAACGAGCGGAGATGGTTGGGCCAGACTTCAGAGCTGAAGACGTACGGCAGAACAAGAAGACCTTTTTTGTGTTAGTTGAGAGCATGGCTCAAAGTGGAAGCAGCTTACCGATGGTGTAACCGAAGCCGTGGATGAATATCATGGCGATGGCGGCTTGGCTTGAGGAGTCTGAAACATCTCCTGCGGCTCTGTACTTCAAGAAAACACCAATGTAAATGTCCGAGATCATTTGAATGGTAATGCCGGTAAAAAGACTGCCACGACGCCCCAATGCGTCGATCAAGAAGAAACTTGCGATTAGGGTGAAGAAGAACTTCGCAAGAGAGTACATGGAGCTGAGGAAGAGGGAGTGCGATTTGTCTCCAACCTCACCTATGAGGCTCAAGATCGGGATGAAATAGCTCGTGACGCTATTGGCGCCGGAGAGCTGCGCAAGTCCATACGAGATGCAGGTTTGCATCACCCGACGAATGTTTGCTTTGACCGTGAATGTTTCGACAAAGCAAGTGCGGGTGGCCTTCCAAGACACAACGTGGGTCATCACTCCAGTTCTGGCGCGTTCTTTTTCCAGCTCAGAGACAATTTGCTCGAACTCAGAGGAGACTCGAGTGCTGTCGGCGCTCAGCCCTCGAAGGGCGGCCAGGTTCCGCTGTGCTTCTTCGATGCGTCCAGCGCGCACGAGCCATCGAGGAGACTCGTAGGCGAAGAAGGTGAGGCCGATGATGAGAGCCAGGTAGATACATGGCGCGAAGAAAACGATTTGGTACTGCAGCTTACTGGCAGCAATGTGAAGAGAGATTCCGTACACACAGATAGTGGACAGGAAAAGGCTCAGAAGGAGAACGACGCTGAACCACACCGTGATCAGCCCTCGAATCTCGGTGGGTGCGATCTCCACAAGGCTGAGAGGGCCGGTGACCGTATGAGCGCCAATGCCGAGTCCAGAAATGACGCGAGCGATGTACAACGCAACAAGCGAGCCATTGCTGAAAGTAGCGATGATCTGACCCACGATCCAGACAGTGGTGTAGAGTCGCATCGACCAAAGACGGCCGAGTGTATCGTTGAGAAAGAAGGATACGAAAGCGCCTATGCCAGCACCGATGTACACGACGGAGATGAAGTTGGCGATCGCTTTGGCATTCGCGCCGGAGCTGATGTCAAAAGCGTCGGCGAAACCAGGCAGCGAAGGTACAAGCGAAGAAGACCCTTGATCCCATGCTGGTGATGTGTATCAGCAGCGCATTCGATGATTGAAGCAAAGAGGTCTTACTCAAAGTAACTCCACACATCGCGTATATGGATGCGGAAAACAGGAGTGGCCAATTGCATATCAGCTGGCGCGGAGTGTTGCGGACGGCACCGATGTATCGCGCCAATGTCGAGTCCTTCAGAAGACTTGGGACACCCATGCTGGATTCAGTGCGAGCTGGTCGTGGGAATGTGTAAGAAAACGACCACGACACCAAGCACGTGTCGGAATATCGTTGTTGCACAAGTGGTTAAGAGACCCGGGGCGGGAGCCGAGGATACATTATAAGTCCATTGGAGGAGACAGCGAGGCCGTACAAGATCGGTGGCAGAGTCTGGCCGGGGTTGGTGTGCCCTCTGGCGCCAGCATCCCGAGTATCTCGACGGTTGCTACACCGCAAGCGGATGAGCTTTTCGCTATCGCAACCTCGAGACCATCCCTGCATGCTTCCGGGGGCGGGGATAGCGCCACTCGGGGGAATCCGATATCGCCCAAGGCTGGCGATAGCTGATAGCAGACAAGCCGAGAATGGCGGCGACCTGGGCTTTGGAAGGTGGCGAAGCTGGACAGCGTAGATCACAGACCGGACTGAGATGCGCGCGGCGTTCACTCACTGTGCTGAGCTGCGCGCAGAACTCCGCTCTGGCATTGGGTTGTGTGTTGCTCAGTCGACGACACTGCCGCGACAAATAGGCGCATGGGCAGAGCGCTACCATGTCTGACCACTTGACACGTGCTTGACCTCAAAGCCACCAGCGCGATCATCGCACGTGCCTTCGCGTCCTCAGTATCCGCAAGCAGTGGCCCTCATGCTCACTCGATCCCGCCCTTGCCACGCCTTGAACGTCGCGGCAGACTCATCATGGGTGACGCTCGCTCTCCGCCGGCCAAACGATCGCGTGTCGGGGACCGCACGACGCTCGCGTGCATAAGGTGTAAGCAGAAGAAGCTCAAGGTTGGTGGTTGTCTTCCTTTAGAGGCCAGTCGATACGCGCTCGACAGGGCTGACGGCGATGCAAGTGTGATGGCGCTAGTCCAAGGTGCCAAAACTGTGCAAAGAGTGGGCAACAAGGTAGGCCAGCTCGCCGTGGCGTTCCCGATTTTTCTACTCTAGCGGACGTCGTGACTGAAACGTCAAGCAGATTGCCTGATCGAGGATCCCGCCACCGGACTGCAGCGCCCACGAGACTATATGCAAGCACTAGAGTCGCGCGTGGCATATCTTGAGGGTCTCCTTCAAGAGACCAGACCGGAGATCGCTGCAGATCATATGGGTGCCACTTCTCAGCAAGCGTTGGCTGGTGGCATCCCTTCGCCTCGTGAGGGCGATATCACGGGAATGCTTGCTTCGCCACCCATACAGGCAGACTTCCTTGCGCAATCACAGCTTCCTGGCCCGCGAGATTCCCATGTGGACCAGCACAGACCCGGTGACACCGCCAGGTCTGATCCAGTGTCCTCCGATGTTGCTCTCTTGTGCGTTAACGCTTCTGGGCGGGAACCGCAATACTTAGGTCATTCGTCCGCGTTGTCGTTCGCACATGTTGCAACTCAGGCCATGGGTCTGGAGGACACCTCTACAAGCCAGAACTTATGGAGCGGCAGTCAGCCTGGCGATAACAGCTCGAGATCCGCGACAGCCCTTGAGCTGAAGCATCCCTCGCCAAACGTGGCCGAAGCCCTTTCTCGGGCTTATTTCGAAAACATTCACCTGCAATACCCTTTCTTACACCAGCCTACTTTCAAGTGCTGGCAACAGAAATGCTGGCAAGCCAATGTCAACGGTACCTTGTCTGAGGCTGGGCACGTGCCACTCTTCTTCGTGACGATGGTGTACGCCATCGGCTCTATCGTGCTCAGCCACGGGCTTTCCGATGATGCAAAGGACCTCTATACCATGGCCATGCAATTCTTCCCACCAATTCTGAACACTGACACTCTAGAATCTGTACAATCTCTCATCGCTTGTGCAGTTTTCTCGATCCGCTCACCGGTCGGCGCAAGCTTATGGATGATCTCGGGCATGGCTGTCCGCAAGTCCATTGGGCTTGGATACCATCGGAGCCTCACTGCTCTACGAAGGGCTCCTGGTTCGTTATCGACTGAGATGGCCAAAAGATGCTTTTGGGTCGCCTACGACATCGACAGAGTAGCATCGTTCGTATTGGGTCGACCAACCGCCATCTCTGACCAGGCGATCGATGCTGAGGTATGCCGAGCTTGAGACTCCACTATATGACTGTTGTCTCTAGATAGGTTTGCTGACCTGTGTCTGTGTCAGCTTCCACTCGACATCAACGACGATGATCTTGCAGATGGACAAGAACCTCAGAATTTCCGATCCAACAGCACCGAGCCGCCGACCACGATGACTGGCGCTATCCACGTGATCAATTTGCGACGGCTCTGGTCAAAAGTCCACGGCTTTCTATATGGGGATTCTGCAGCTTGTCCACGGGGCTTCAATGTGACTGACTCTACGATTTACGATCTGAGGCAAGAACTTGAAGACTGGCGCACTTCTACGCCCCCACAGATACAAGTCCAGCCCAGCGGTGCCAAACCGCTCTCGGTATATACGTCAAGAGAGTGGTTCACGCTTGCGTACAATCATTCCATTCTACTCCTCTATCGGCCTTTAATCAACGACACTGCGGACCAAGCCATGCAAGCACAATCCCAGCCTGGCCTTGTGGACATGGCTTTCGAAGAATGCTACATGAATGCGCAGCAGATGTGCATGACGTATCGCAGTCTTTACCAACAACCAACCATCCAATTCACCTGGGGCAGCCTGCACATCCTGTTTCTTGGCGGGATGACATACCTGTACTGCTTGTGGCGCTCTGCAAAGATCAGGCAGACAGCGAGGCTAAAAGACGTGATGGGCACCTGCATGGCATGCTCGATGGTGTTGGTGATCATAGCTGAGAGGTGGAGGATGGCGACGGCATATCGGGACATGTTCGAAAAGCTAGCCGAGCGCACCATCAACATGCTCGAGCTCGACGCTTCGCGACGCCAGCAGGCGAGCAGCAATGCCGAGGCTCCTGCATCAGGCTTTGACGGATTTCCTGACGACGCTTTGCCTTTCGACCAGTGGATATTGGATCTCGATAACGTTGGCGTGCCGCCCGAAAGCGACTGGCTCGTCCAGGAGCTTCTTGAAGGAGTGCGGAATTTTGAGCCGAATGGCTTCGGTGGACTGTAGTTGAGCGTACCTAAAGGGTTGGTCCACGTATCTGTACTAGAATCGCTTCAATGTTCGTCTTGGCAAGTCCACAGGATGCTCAATCACCCGGAGCGTCCTGTCGCCTAGCCCGGCCAAGTCAAGTAAGAGATGCATTCTATCATTCTCGCTCTTGAAGATCCCAATGACGGGAATGGCGGAATACTTGGCAGCTCCTCCAGCCCCATAGGAAGTCAGAAACGGATGGTCGAGTTGCGATGTCAACACGAGCGCGCGGAGCGTTGGAGCTTTCTTGCAGCGCCCGGATGTGTGCGGTGGGGTTGGGTGAGGGATGGGTTCCTCCGAGCTGGTGGAATTCGCCGAACCCCTCTTCAGCCCGCTCTGCGATGCCGGCCCACTCCCATGCCAGCCAGATAAGCTCTCGGCTGGTGTCTTGCTTGAATGGCGAGATCGGTGCAAGCCGAAAGAGATGGCGAAGTACAAGCGAGAATGGCAGTTGTTTTTAGGACCAGCAACAGGCCTTCGGCGAAACGTGTCGACAGTGGAAGCTATCGTACTATCTTTCAAGCTATGGCGTAGGATGATCGTTTCCTATCAGCTCTCTAGGCTACATTTCCGAAGGCCTCACGCACACTTGCATTGAGAGCACTGGAAGCACCTCGTCTCTTTCCTTCATCACAAGAATTAAGCAGCTTCATCAGAGTTCTCTGAGGTGTTACACAGGATGTCGACGTCTGACGGAATTCTTGAAGAGACACCGACGATGAACGAGCCCATCATCATCGTAGGCGCCGGAGTATTTGGACTCAGCACAGCGATCCATCTGGCAAAGCGAGGCTATAAGGACGTGACAGTGTACGACCGCCAATCCTACGATAACTCGCAGTTCTCATACTTCAAGGGCGCCGATTCTGCATCTGCGGACATCAACAAGATCATCCGGTCAGCCTACGGTGGCGTCAACATCTACCAAGACCTGTCACTTGAGGCGATCGAAGGCTGGAGAGGGTGGAACGAGAGGTTGCGCAAAGGCGAACATTTGCCTCCAGGTCTGAGCAAAAGCGACCAAGTCTTTGTACCCAACGGTAACTTGAGCATGACGGACACGACAGAAATCAGCGATTTCGACCGAGCCACCATCGCTAGCATGGAAGCTGCTGGCTACCCTGGGACGCAACTTAATGTCTCGGATGCTCGAGACCGCAAGGCCGCAGCAGAGAAAGGCTTCGGCTTCGCCCTCGATCCCTTCGGCCGGGAGCAACGAGGCCAGCCAAACACCGCGGTACTAGACACGACTGGCGGTACAGCGATTGCGGACAAAGCTTGCCGCTTCGCTCTGCATGAAGCCCGCAGTCTGGGCGTGAGATTTATTCTTCATCCTTTGAGAGGTGCATTCAAATGCCTCAAATACGACACCGACGCTCGGAGACAGGTGACTGGCATCACCACCAGCGATGGACGGTCGCACTCAGCACGTATGACTATCATTGCATGCGGTGCATGGACACCTTCCCTCGTTCCCGAAATGGATGGCTTGTGTGAAGCGACAGCCGGCACCGTGGCATTGATCAAGATACCAAGGGACTCACCACTTTGGGATCGCTTTGGCCCCGAGAAATTTCCATCATGGCAGTGGAACATGCGGAGCGGTGCTGAAGGCGGGCTCTACGGATTCGCACGCAATGAAGAAGGTTGGCTTAAGATTGGGTACCGAGGCCTCAAATACACCAACCCAATAAGTCAAGCAGACAGCATTGAACGCAGTGTGCCCGTGACACGATGGACACCTGATACAGAAGGCGGAGAGCGATTGACCTCGGCGCCGGAGCATGCTCTGAAGGTAATCGAGCGGTTTTTACATGATTACATGCCGGAGCTCGGCGCAGCCGGATTAAAGATCTCACATACACGCATTTGCTGGTACAACGACAGTTTTGACAATCACTTGGAGATCGACCGGGTACCTGATGTAAGCGGTCTAATGGTAGCTACAGGTGACAGCGGGCACGCGTTCAAATACCTTCCAGTTCTTGGGTCAAAGATTGTCGATGTCATGGAAGGGCGAGGGATAGAGAGGCCCTGCATAAAAGCCTGGCAATGGAGGACCCTTGGAGTCGCGAACCCGCAAAATATCCTGATGGAAGGCAGTGCAGGTCCGAGGTCTTTACACAACGTGCCTCTTGTTGCAGAAGAAAGTCTTGCTAGGCCTCTGCGAGCTCGGCTTTGATGTCGCGGGCCATGCCATGCGCCAACAACTTGGCTTGAAATCCACAGCTGCTTTGAAGCCAGTCAAGCTAAGCCAATTCGTAGTGATATTACCTAGGCCGAATGAACAACAATACGACAGCACTGCGTGCGCATCTCGGCTATTGGCCAAACGGATATCTCCACACGTGAACATGCCCTCGACCGAAGCTTCCTGTCTCTGATGTTTGAATGCGATGTGTACTCCGTCATATTAGTCTTACGCAAGAAAGTCCAATTCTTATTGGGTATACTGTGGGCATTGTCGGACGGCCCATCAGCGCAGAAGAGTGATTAGTGATCAAATTGCACCGCTGACGCTGTCACCAACAGTGACGCGATCCGTACCTCCTGATGAGTGATCACCAGACAAGAACGTTATAATAGCATGAAGGGATCACGAGAAAGACATTTGCGGCGCTATCAAATACGCAGTTTCGTCTTGCAAGCTTCTGAATACGGCTTGAAGCACTCACACGAACGACCACCCACATCCGCATCTGCCGAATCCCACGACCGAGCTCTCAAGTCTAGGCAACACACCATGCCTCTCTGGCTAATTTATCATCCAGCCGGCACGTTCGAAAATGAGGCCTCGAGAAAGTCGCTAGCCGAAGACATTACAAGTGCGTACGTCGGGTGGGGTCTACCAGCATTCTACGTGGTTGTGAGTTACATCAAACTCGCCGGAACCGAGATGTACATCGGCGGACGACCGAACACTGGTAATCCATTTATTCGTCTCCAAGTCGACCACATTGCTGTCCGCCTAGACGATGATGATGCTGCGTACAACCGTGTCACGGCTAGCATCGACAAGATCCTCAAGCCGCACATCCAGGACAAGGGATACGACTGGGAGTATCACGTTGACGAGACGGAGAGAAGGCTGTGGAGGATCCAGGGACTTGCTCCGCCGCCCTTCAAGAGTGAGGAAGAGAAGGTGTGGATTGAGCAGAACAAGCCCTCGCCATGGGAGAATTCGGCGTAGAGCCCTTCGACCAGAGCTACGCAGGATCTTCTCTCATCTCACGGGCTACACAGCCTCAACACAGCCACCAGTTTGCGAGTGCTCCCTGTTTAGATACCCGCAGTGGTAGTGAGGACGTTTAGAAATATCCTTCGTTTAGCACACGAAGCGAATGCTGAAGTTGGCAGTGTATCCAGCTACAAATGACATAGTTTCAGAATGATGACAAATTACCTCGACTGCATTCACTCAGCTCGTGTAAATGACTAGTGAGGGTTTGCGCTACGTGGTAAGCCAGAAGCTCCGCAGTCAGTGCGGAAGCTTGTCTGAAGTGTAGCAATCTTTCGATAGAGCTCAAAAAGCATCTAGCTCGGAATGGCGGTGCAGAGCAACACGAAGGGCGAGCAACATGAACACAATGATACCAGAAGACATCGATGCGGTAACTAATATGTATATATATACCTGTATTGAGCACTCAAGTCTTGTTGAGACTGCCAGCTTACTCACCTGGGTTTTGATCTTCGACACTAACCCACAACATCATCTCCGACCAGAGACCACAGTGATACAGCATGCAAAGTGCCACAAGATCCGTACGCCGCAATGAGAATTGAACTCGTTTCCAAGGCACTAGCTCTTCCGATAGCTCTCGGTATGGCTATCGCGAGTCCCAACGCCAGCAGAAGCGACCCAGCAAGTGCCCTTGTATATCGCGACACAAGTGGAAAGACCGCGTCCACTGGCCGTCCCGAGTCAATCTCTGATCTACTGGTGGTGGCGTCTCCGAACATCAACGTCACGTTTGCCGTGCCGACAGAAGACGTACAACTCCACGCTGACACCTTGAGTCGTGTCGATATTTTTGCACAGCCGGGTGGCCCCGGTAGGTGAAACAATTTGGCGACCCGTAGCTGTCACGTCTAAGCATTCCCGGACTTGAATGACGCCTGGGAGGAAGCGAAGCAGTATGCTCCGGCCGTCCGCTACTTTGTCTCCGGCGGGGGGAGCTACCTTGGCTTCTGCCTGGGAGCTTACCTAGCAGGCTCTGATCCCGGCTTTGACCTCGTACCCGATGGCGACGAAGCCCTCGTTGAGGCTAAGCAGTCCGGGTCGGCAGTAAGGAACGTCAATGATACGGTGATCGAAGTTGATTGGACTTTCTCGACGGGCAGCAAAGCCGGCAAGACGGAGAGAAATCGCTGGCTGTACTTCCAATATAGCTCAGGATTCGAACACGCACAGGGTTCGCGCGCCAAGGTCCTTGGACGGTACTCCAGCAACGGCGATGTTGCTGCTATCCTCAACTTCTATGGCGACGGCTGGGTGGCGGACGTCGGACCGCATCCCGAGGCGGATCAGAGTTGGTGTAAGTCGACGCTGCCATCCTTGACGCCGTATTCATCGAGAGACTGATTAAGGGTCCAGATGAAAATGTTGAGATTGAGAACCCCGAAGGTGTTCGCACCGATGTTGGCATTAACTTCGTCCGCGCTGTTTGAGACTTCTAAGTATGGCATGTCGACTGAGTCAGTGTCAGACGATTTGCTGTGTCCTAGGCGACACGAGTTGGCCATCGTGGTTCATCGTCGGGGAGTCTTGGATAATCTCAATGAAGCCAGCATCTGTCTTGAAGCCACTACGGCTCAAATTTTCGACCTATTCGATGACCTGTGGCTGCATACCCAAAGCACATTGAGCAGACAAAGAGACATGACCAGCCTTGGGGAAAACATGGAAAATTGCCTGGTGCGAGCTGCTCTCCGCACAGTCGAGCTTGTCAAAAGCCACTTGGAGAGTATACAAGAGACACGCCACAAGCTTGGTGTATGGACGAGTGGTTTTGCATCGACTCCAAATACTCCCAAGAGTTCAATCTCGGATCTTTCGACTCACATGTTCTTTTGCGTCTGGATCTGGGTGAAGGCCTGGTGTGACCCGACCGCCACGCTCATTGATCGTTTCTACACCCAATTCGAGCCTCCGGTCTCGCTTTGCGAGCAATACGTCGAAACGCACATCGCCAAAACGCCTTTTCTCGGCGGATTCTTCCCTCGCGGTTCGAGCCCAACAGCGCGATTTATCACACCGCCAGCATTCTCGCTAGGCTCGAGCGTCGTCACCTGCTTGATTGCCATAGTCAAAAAATGCCGCGACTCCTCGATCCGGCAACGCTGCATCAGCACACTTCGCAAGATCGACTTGCGTGGGGTTTTCGATACAGAATATCTTGCAACTTATTTGCTAGCTAGTCAGCAAAACGCATCTGCTTCACGACCTGCAAGTTGCCCTCGAATGCAGAGATAGCTTTGCAAGAGAGCAAGAAGGCTTGCACGAATCCGCCGGAGCGCATTCGTTTGTGCGAATATGTCGGTACGATGGCGGGTTCGGAGGATCCAGGTGAGTCGAAAAAGGCTTTCCCGTTGCCGGCTATTGAGGTTATTGCTATCTGCAAGAGACGGTGAATATAGGCTTAGTCAGTCAGATCAGCAAGGTGAGCATTGACGTGCTCACTGCAGCGGTAGCGCGAGGAATTTTCCCAAATTGAAGAAGTGAGTATGGTGTATTCTACGCTGACAAAACCTTGGTGTCTCACGAACAGAGACCGAACCCCACAACAGGTGCCCTTGCTACAAGTACATTTGACGTGAGCAACCTCACGCGCCCGTACCTCCCAGATCTTGCTCCTTAACAAACCTGCTGTAAATGCCCTTCTTCTGCAACAGCTCCGCGTGCGAGCCGCTCTCTACCAGCTTTCCAGCCTGCAAGACAAAGATCTTGTCCGCTTTCTGAATCGTACTCAGACGATGCGCCACAGCAATCGTAGTCCTACCCTCAGCAGCGTTATCGAGAGCCTCTTGCACCAGGTGCTCCGATTCCGAGTCCAGAGCGCTCGTCGCCTCGTCGAGGAGGAGGATCTTAGGATCGCGGAGCAAAGTCCTCGCGATGGCAATACGTTGTCGCTGTCCACCGGAAAGTTGGACGCCCTTGTTACCCAGAGCAGTATTGTAGCCGTCCGGTAGAGAGGAGATCAAGCTCTCAATGTTGGCATCTTGGCAAGCTTTGGCGATGCGCTCGTCCGAGACTTCCTCGTGGAGAGGCAAACCCATGAGCAGGTTCTGACGAATGGTCCCAGAGAAGAGCACAGGCTCTTGAGCGACGACGGAAAGTTGAGTGCGCAAAATGTGGGCGTCAAGCGAGCTGAGATTTGTCCCGTCCACCGTGATTGATCCCGAGGTCGGGTAATACAGTCTAGACATCAGACTGATGACTGTGGACTTGCCGCAGCCCGAATGCCCAACGAGGGCCACGAAGCTTCCGGCTGGAATATCTAGGCTCAGACCATCAAGGACAATTGCTGGGCGTCCAGGATACGAAAATCGGATGTCGTTGATTTGTATGTGGCCCTCCAGAGTCTTGTCGCTACCATGAGCTTTCTCGGAAGAATTCTTATCTGCAGTGGAATCGTCGCCTAATAGATCGATGAGTCTTTCTGCAGCGACTCTTGTCTTCGTGATGTCCGGGCCGAAACCGAAGAAATTGGCCGCCGACTGCGCACCAAAAATGACTGCAGCAAGGCCTGTAACATGGCGTTAGTTGCAGAACCCCGCCATTCCCCTCCATGGACCAACTCACAGATGAAGAATTGCTCAGCTCCATACTCTCCCGAGCCGATCAATTTACCGCCGTACCAGAAGACCAAGGCGAAAATGAGGAACTGTGAGGCTTGGGAGATGCCGAAGAAGAACGAAGAGGTGATGACCCATCTCATACTCTTGCGCTCCGCATCGAGAAGCTGATCACGGTAGTTTTGCCAAACCGTCGATTCCTTTGACAGCGATGCGACCGTCCGGATTCCAGAGATGTATTCCGATGCCGAGGCCGCAGAGTCCTCGAACGTCTTCTTCGCCATCACTTGGAATTTTGCCAACAGCGAGACTCGAATGAATCCGCTGACAAGAATGACGGGTACGACCGATATACAGACCAACGCCAGCTTCCAGCCGATGGCAAGAGCCAGGATCATGCCACCGAAGAGTGTCACGGCACCGTCAATCAAGGTACCGAGTGTCGTGCCCGATATAGCTGCAGCGTTGTCAGGCTCTGTAGCCAGCATTGAAGTCAATGCACCGGCCGAGTGCTGGGACGTGTCGAACCATTCCGCCTCCTGTCTCAGACTGAAGTCAAATATAGTATTCCTCAACCTTGCAGTCAGCCTCACAGACGCAATTCCAAAGAGATAACCTCTACCTGCAAGTGCGAAGAAAGCCACAAACCCCACGAGCAGATACATGCCAGCCCAGAAATTGACCTTGAGGCCGACAAAATCTGGAGCGACAATTGCGACGATGGATTTGGCGAAGAGGACAGCACCCACGGGCTGGACCATCCCAGATATGACTGACAACGCGCAGCCGCCAAGCAGAAGCCACTTCTCTTGCCGATTGTAGTGGTAGAGGAACTTGCTGACCTCCCACCACGAGTGCTTCTTTCCAGCACTTGTTACCTTGTCAAGATCACAATTGTCCTCCACCTCGGTTGCTGACCGAGTTGTTGAAGCCCGTCGAAAGCTTGTCCCTAGCTTTTCGTGAGTCCTAATGCGAGAGACAGCAGGGGACAGCTCCGCCTCAGTAATCTCTGCCTCTCCGAACTTCTCCAGGTCTTTCGCCTCGCCGTCCCCCCCTGTTTCCTTCGATAGAACTTGTGCGTCTACCAGCTTCTTGTAAGTCCCCCCGACCGCAAGCAATTCGCTATGACTGCCCTGCTCGCATACCTGACCACCAAGGATTACAGCAATGGAGTCCGCATCGCGAATCGTTGACAAGCGATGCGCGATCATGATGGTGGTGCGATGACGACTCGCTTCCTGAATAGCAGCTTGAACGTAGCGCTCGCTTTCGGTATCCAGAGCCGATGTTGCTTCGTCGAACAGCAGGATCTTGGGGTCGCAGATCAGAGCACGAGCAATAGCGATGCGTTGCCGTTGTCCGCCAGATAGCAGCACGCCACGCTCGCCAACTGAGGTCATGTATCCTCGCGGCAGTCGTGACACAAAGTCGTGGGCGTAAGCCTGCTTCGCGGCCTTAACGACAGCCTCGTCAACCTCCTGTTCAGTGTATTGCTTTCTCTGCACATCGGAGAGGCCAAAAGCAATGTTGTTGCGCACACTGAGACTGAACAAGACAGGCTCTTGGCTCACAACCGATATTTGTCGCCTTAGACTGCTGAGGTTGTACTTTGTGACTTCGACGCCATCAACCGTGATAGTACCTTGCACTGGTGTATAGAAACGCTGAAGCAACCCGACGACCGTTGACTTTCCGCCTCCGCTTGGCCCCACGAGGGCAGTAGTTTTGCCGGCAGGTATGTGTAGATTGTAGCTTGAGAGCGCATTGACGGTGATCCTGGATGGATAGACGTGTCGTACGTCTTTAAACTCGATTTCGCCTTGAATGTTGCTAGCGTCCAAGCCTTGCATGTGTGTAGGATCGATGGGTGACACTCTGTCGACAGCGCGGAAGATCGTAGCGGCAGCAGTCGTGCCGGCGTTGAACGCTTGGAAGTTGGGGGCGATCATTGCCACTGAAAAGCATCCTGTCATAATTGCCAAGAGCGTGATCATGATGGCCACGATGTCGACATCCCCAGATTGCTGGAACCTCTCACCCTGCCAGAAGGCCAGTCCGTACATGAGATTGACAATCAACATCATGATGGCAAGCATTATGCCAGTGTAAGACTTGGATTTGCCACTCCACTGCTCTGCAACGTGCGTAGATGTCGCGTATCGGGCCTTCAAACGCTCATGCATGTTCAAAGCCAGGACTGTCTTGATCGCGCTGAAGGCTTCCTCTGCCACCGTCGCCGCTTCTGACGCCCCTTCCCCGGCCTTCTTGCCAGTGCTCTGCATTGGTACGGAGGCGGCGCCCATAAAGAGTAAGATCGCTAGCAAGCTAGATGACAGTATTAATGCCAGCGCCCAGTACTGAACGAACCCTACCACGAAAGATCCCACAACAGTGGCGGTGAAAGTTAACGTCAGGCCGACCTTCTCCGAAATAGCTTCCTGGATTGCATTCATATCTGAAGTGATGTGGGAAGTCATCTTTCCGGTACCAAATGTGTCGAAGAATCCAATGTTCTGCTTCAGCAAAGAGTGCAAATACTCCTCACGAACCTTCCGAGCGATGCGGCGGCCGGTGTGCTGCCATCCTGCCGTAGCGATCCATTCAAGCCCAAAAGAAGCGATTGCCAGATAAACCAGATACAGGATGCGCTCGTTGCTTGCGCTGTTGCCGCCCACGGCCGAACCAAGATTCGCAACAGAGCCGTTGCCGAGGTCACCCACTAGCTGACCGAAGATTATGATCATCAGAGGCGCGATCACGCCCGCCGCGAGAGAGCATATAGCACTGACAACGACAAGGACGAAGTCGGCGGGACTGGCATACCGGTAGGCGGAGAAAATGTTAGCCTTGGCCTCGTCGGAGAAGCCGATCTGGTCTTTTAGGATCTTCGCCTGGGCTTCGGTCAGGCCCGCGTGCGCGTAGTCGTCTTCTAAAGGGCCTTCCGTGTCTCGGGAGTCAGGATCGCTGCTCTTCTCGGGCTCCTTATCATCTTTACCACCCTTGCCTTTGTTCCGCTTGAAGAGCTCCATGACGCGATGATTAGTTGGGGGAGCACATCGACAAGATTAAAGCGGTGTCAGCTTGCAGCCATAGGGGGAGGAGGGCAAACAAGCCAGAGGATGAGGGCGCATGTCTCCTGCATAAATAATACCCGCAGCACGCGCGGATCAGGCAACAAAACAACAACTTGTCTTGCTGAACACCGCAGCCTGGAACTGTAAAGCCAAGTGCCAAGTCAAGAAGCGAGCGGGAGATGCGACATCCGACGCGACTCTGGGGGAAGACGCGAATGCGAATAGGCTTCAGCCGCGCGCGGGCTCCACAAAACGAGGCTCAATCAGGTGACATCGCGCGCTCGGCCGCCGACTCCATCTGCGCACGACTCCTCGATCGACCATGGCAGATCGTCTTAAGTCTTCACAGAACCGAGAGTGAGTCGCTGAGTTACTTGGGGCGTGGCGAGGTGCCGGCTGCTGTTTGTTGTGCAGGTGGCGGGTGTCTTCTAGATGGGGAATTATCATGATATCACAATGAAGATGCAGTAGGGTTAGGTTTATCAGATTAGGGTGATGTGTCGCGCTCCCGCAACTTGACGTCGGAGTTGACCCAGCGTCCGTCTGGTCAACCACAAGTCGAAACATGAGCTACCCTCCTAAACACGCCAAACATGCCGCTCCCCATGCGCGAATCACGACTTGCAAAGCTTGAGATCGAATGACATAACGCCACCCGAGCAGCCGCCCACCTCACGATTCATTCGAACCCACCGTGCTAGGTCCCCTCGACCGCGAAGCGTGCCTGCCTTCTGTCCTGGTCCCCCGCTGTACATCAGCGATTGAGCTATCATACAAATCGTCACTCCTGGACCGGGGCATTGGCAGCCCTGCTCTCTCCGCCGGGTACCCTCCGAGCGCGCCGCTTCGGCCGTGGAAGCCATGCACTGTCCTGAAGCCGCTGGGTGTCTCGGGGCTTCTGTTGGCATTGGTGCCGTTAGCTGGAGGGCTCCTTGGAGGCGAGATTGAGCTATCGAAGGAAGCATGGTCAGGATGACTCAACGGGTTAGATGATAGCCTGGCGTTGACGTGCCCACCTCTCCTTTGTGGGACGTAAGAGGAGGACTCCTCGCGAGTGACCTGAGGCCTCAAGTCGGCTTGCGACTTGTGACTCGTGGGAGGGCTAGACCCGTCTCTCTCCTCGCTCGCTTTGACATTTGCGAGGACCTCTTCGCGGTACTTGCTCTCCAAGACCTTGATGTCATCTTTGAGTCTTTCTTGGATCTCTCGTTCGAGATTGGCAACCTGCGTCGCCGACTCAAGGCTCGCTTGCGCCGCGATGCTTTGTTCCTCCGTCTTACGCATCTTCTCTTGCAAGTCTCGGATCTCATTCCGCAGGTCAAGGGTCATCTGCGTCTCTCGACTCAGAGCTTCGTCCGCAGCTCTCAATTCATCTTGAAGGATACTCAACTCTTGCTTTTTCCTCAATGCAGCATTCGCCTGTCGCTCGGTCTCCAGAAGCTTTTGGACTTTCTCGACCGAGTCGTTGGCGAGAGCAGTCTGGCCTCTTTCGGCGCTGAGCTGCACCAAGAGCTCCGCGCGCTCGTTCTGCATTGCTTTGACCATCTGACCTGCAGATTCATAGGTCTGGCCTTGGAACGATCTCGCTGCCAGCATGCGCTGTTTCTCGTGTTGCAGAAACTCGATGTCGTTATGGCTGCTTCGTAGCTGCTCCTGCGCCTCTGCGAGTACGGCTCTCAAACCCTCGATGCTCTCGTCGCGCTCGCGCAAATCTTCTAGCGCCTTCCGCAAATGCTCTTTAGAAGGATTCGTTTTCACTGCGACAGTCAGCAGGGTTTAGCTTCTTGGTAAAGTTCGTGCACTGACCTTGCTCCTTGTACGAATCGATGCTAGTGTTCATGTTGTCGGCGAGTATAGTCGCACATGACGGGTTTAATCCGTTTGCGGCGGCTGACAACGGAAGTCCACGGTTGGGACTACGATATGTCACGTCTGCACCCGCATCACACAGCAAATTCACGCACATTTCATCGCCTTTCCACGCCGCCATGATAAGCGCAGTGTCTCCATCCGCGTTTCGGGCGTCTATATCGGCACCATGTCGGATCAGCAACTCAATGGATTCCATGGACATGTTCGCCGCGGCGTTGATCAAAGGAGTAGATCCATCGCCGCTCGCAACCACATTGACGTTGATGCCTGGCGCGGAGACGAGGAGCTCGAGAACCTCATGCTGGGCTTTTTGCGTCGCAGCCGTGATCGGGTTTGTAAAGACGCCTCCGCCGAGATTCGGATCGGCTCCGTGTTGCATGAGGATTTTGACGACGCCTGCTCTTTTGTTGTCGCAAGCAGCTTGCAAGGCAGTGCTACTGAAGAAGCCTAGCTCTTCGCTGTGAATGCCATCTTGTTCACTACAGCTCCATGCTCCAACAAAATCTTGACCGCATCGTCATGGCCCTCACTAGCCGCTATTTGCAACGCGTATCCGCGGTCGCCGTCGACCTCAGCGCCATGCTCAATCAACGCTGCCAAAATCGCAGCGTTGCCTGAACTTGCGGCTGCATTGAGGGGGTTCAGAAAGTCTGTCGTCGCAGACGTGTCGGCAGCATACACGGCAATTGACTTTGGCCACTGAGCAAGAGCATTGGCATCCGCTCCGCACGTATTCAGGAGCCAACCCACTGTGAATCCTTAGTTCAAGACGGTGGCTTGGTACAAGGAGAAGTTGCAAATGTCGTTCGAAACGCCGTGTCTTGTGAACTCCCAGATCTTCTGAAGAATGTCCAGATGTTCTTCGCGGCTGGCTGCTGTCAGGTAAAACGTGGCGTCAAGATAGACGTCCCTCCTGTTGCCTTTCGCGGTATCGTTGATGGTGTATTCCAGCAGCTCATTGACGCAGGCCCAGTTTTTCTCAGGAGCCGCAGATAGAATGGCATCCTCTACTGTGTTGTCCGTGTATACGTGCTCGAACTTGAGCAAGGTGCAGACACTTTCGTGACGGCCGGAGTATGAGGCTGCGATCAACGCTTGGTCCAGAAGCTTGACATTTTGGAGCCACTTGATCTTGCCTGACTGAAGGATATCTCGGAAGAGTCCCGGCTCGGAGATTCCGGCTGAAAGCGTGAGAGGAGGGTCGCATCTCGTGTAGTCGATGTCGAAATGCACCTCGCCGTCCATGATCAACTTGACTGCGTCTACCGTGCCTGAGCGTATGGCGGCGTTGATGACTGGACCGATCTTTTGGCTGAACGCATTGACATCGCTTCCTTTCTCAATGAAGAGTTTCATTACTGTGTGGTTGCCTCGAAGCGCGGCAAGATGCAAAGCGGTTCCGGAACTCCCAGCGCCTGACTCGGTATCGGCGCCCGCTCTGATCAGCGTGTCGACAGCGTCATACTTGTTCTTGAATGCAGCAACGTGGAGCTATCATACTCAACACAGGTACTTTCACAAACACAGGAAGGCGACTTACCGCGGTCATGCCGTCGGCATTGAGAGAAGATAGTAACCCCGTGCCAAACCTGTTCACGAGTATGGAGACCAGCTCATTCGCACCAAGTCCCGCCGCCACGTGTAAGGCCGACATCTGCGTCGTACTCAACTCATTGAAGTCCCCCGACATGGTGGCGAAACTTCTCAGCCACCCGTGCCTTACGATCGAATCCCCTCCCCAAAACTCTTCGTCATAGTCGCAGAGCTCCTGTACAGCGTCTGGGAAGCCTTCGCTGATGTGCTGGAAGAAGTAGCGCACAGGGTAGGAACAAGTTATCGTTGAGGCCAGCGACGCGGTACCGGCTCTCTCCCGGGTGTCCTCGTCTTCGTGGGTGGCGACCAATACATCTGTATCGCGTATCAGTGTTGCCGCTATGACCTTTCTTTCGGCTGACGAGTTGCCATTGGCAGGTATCTCGGGCATCAACTGCTGCGTATGGACCAAGCTGAAAGTCGATTTGATGTACTTGAAGCACCTCAGCGCCATCAAGCCATGATATCGTCGTCTCTGAGAGCTTGCAGAAGCTGCATCTCCGTGAAGCACCATTGAAAGCCGATTACGGAATTCTGGGTTGGTGAAGAGGATCGTGTTGCCCATCTCGTCCATCTGGAGAATGGGAGAACATATCCGCACAATTTCCTCCAACCAACGGAGATCCTCAATCTGGGTCAGCACGGCGAGTTCCGCCAAGGTCGGGGGTTCGTAGGCGATGGTCATGGAATGCATCAGCTCTTCAATCTCCAGCACAGCATCTTCCTTATGGTACAAAACCTGGAGAAGGTCAGCACGTGCTCTTACATCCCTGTGCGATCAGAGCTTGCCTTATCCCAGGCGTGGTCAATGAGCTTTGGCATGTTGTAGGTACCGGTCTCCCTAAGCCACTTCCTGATCATCAAGCTGTTGTTACTACTTGGCATAGCGTGCAAGAGGATGAAGAGAATATCGATCCAGTTTTCATCTTGCGATTGACCTTCCACAAAATTGCGAACGTAGTACGCAAAGTCCGGACTGTAGTTTTTCGCTGACTTCAGTTGCACAATTGCGTCTCTGGCATGTTTCTGCCTGGAGCCCTTGACCTTGCTCCCGTGCTCAGCGTCATTATCCAGATCAATTGCCGAAATAGACTGCGTGGTCAAATAATGAGAGATGTGCTTCTCATTACGACTGGTCACAAGCCATTTGGCTTTGCGCGCGGAGGGATTTGACTCGAATGCCATCAACCGCAACTTTGCCAGAAGTGCGTTCGTAGATGCGCCAGAATCTAAGCAATGCATATTGCTGATGACAACATGGATGCTGTTTACGGCCGGATCCTCAATCATGTCTTGCAGACACCTCCACAGATTGTCAACAGTGGCTGTAGCTTTCGCACCGGAAGTGTCGGCAGAGGCTGCTGATCGGCCGCTATCGAAGTGTGCTGGACCGCGATATCTTGGGTTTGGCACAAACCATCTGGCATGCTGAGCCAAAGACTCGTCTTGATTAATGAGCTGCATGACGAGGCTCTTCAAGACGTCCTCCGCTGAGCAGCATCCTGGCAACCAGTCGCAAAGAAAGAATGCTACAAATTCCTGGTTTTGAACGCCAACAGCATCAGCAATTGTGGAGTTCGATGCACTCAGCTCCAGCCGCTGAATTGCAGCTAGTGAAGCGTTCGTTTTGCCCAGTCCGGGGCCACCTCTCATCCATAAATAGCAATCTTGAGGTTCTTTTAGACTTCCAGGGTCGAGCCACTTCTGGTAGAGGGGCTCTGCCTGGAGCCAGGATGTGATGACCCGATCTCCGACTTTCGCGTGGAGCTTCGCTCTCATGTCGACTGTGGAAAGCGATTTTCGAACCTGATTGATAAATCTCTGGGGTAGCAAACGTTCTCCGGAAGACAATGCACGCTTTCTGGCGTTCATCCTAGCTTCTCGC
Organism: Septoriella neoarundinis; assembly: GCA_022813125.1. Taxonomy (NCBI): domain Eukaryota; kingdom Fungi; phylum Ascomycota; class Dothideomycetes; order Pleosporales; family Phaeosphaeriaceae; genus Septoriella; species Septoriella neoarundinis. The sequence goes on from JAKLND010000040.1 coordinate 33,347, forward strand.
ACCATCTTGGACAGCGCGATCCGTACGGGTACAAATTTGGGCGAGTCGATACTTTCGAACTTGACGAAATCACTATGGCCCGCGGTCAGGCCAACGCTGTGAGCTCCTTGTAACTCCGCTGATTCTTTTTCGACGAAATGCTGTGCCCTTTGTCAGTCCGGCACGCCTCGACCAAAGGGTTTGACGTACCGTGTTAGCGACAAAGGCAGATATGCCAAAATCCATGACCATCCGAGCTCCTTGCTTGAGGAAAGGCTGTTGTAGCAAATTCGGCAACCTGTCAGAGTAAGACATCGCTGTCGGAATCTGCTCCCAAGCACAAAACAAGTCGACCGGCGGTACAAGTCTTGTGCAGATCTCCATGAAATCGCTGGTCACCTCGTCCAGTGTGTCGTTCTTCTCGGTACGCATGAATGCCAAGAGCGATTCATACGCATCTTGCCCGAAAACGGAACTGTGTAGCAAAGCTATCTTGGCCATGTCTGACCCCTTGAACGGGACACCAAAGAAGGCACACCCGACGGTAGCATTCGCGATGGGCTCGAACTCTCGCTTAGACTTGGCCATGCAAAGCGCCTAGGACTATCAGCTTGGTAATTAATCGTGAGGCTGAGATCGTACCTTCGCTACAACAATCCCGCCCATGCTGTGACCGATGATGATCAAAGGCCGCGCCATATCGTTCCCGACCTTCACCAGAGTAGGTTCAATCTCTGTTCACTCGCTGAGTGCGGCTTTAATTCGCTGCCCTTACCTTGCGCTTCTCTCTGAGATCGTCCAGAAGCCACGTACAGATGCTCTTCATCGTAGCCCTTACTTTGCGGCGACCGCGCCAAGCAGAAGCATAGTCGTAAAGCATGATTCGAGACTTTTCGAAGACTGATGCCAGCCCATCTGGATCTCTCAACCAATTGAACTCAGGGTTTGAAGCGTGAGCTGGCGGCGGAGACAACGGAGCACCATTCGCAGCACTGAGGTGAGCGTTTGCATCGCTGTCAGGTTTCCACGTCCAGCATTCTTCAGGATTCGTTCCCAGCCCTGGAGCTGCGAGGATACTAGCACACCGTCAACGGTTTTCGCTGAAAGATCTGATGAAAAGCTCACTCTACTTCGGCGAATGGGTGATCGTGGAAAATCTTCAACCCTTGGCCCAAAGTTCGATAGATCCTAGTCTGCTTTGTGACGTTTTCCTTAAATTCCAAAGACATCACGACGTGGTGGTTGGACTGTGTTGGTCGCGATCCTTCAACGTTGCGTTCATTCAAATCCAGTTGTGTGTTACGAAAAGGTGATCAGACTTCACCCCAAAACAACACTGAGCGAGGCTGTGGATCAAAACGGCTACCTGGCTGGCCGTCCTACCCTTCAGCTGAGGGTGTAATCATGCAATGTCCATGAGGCTCCCGTTGTTCCAATCGTCGCTTACGACAGAAGGGCTCTTCATCGCCTGAACTGGGTGGGTCCAGATGCGGGCCGTTGCAGCATCAGAGTGACCTATTGACGTCCATTCTCCACAGTCACAGCGCCACAATAAGTAATGCAGCTTCTTGATTCCAGATGCTCGGGCAGTAGATGCAAGTGAATAGCTATCGAAGTCGATCCCTCAGCCTGACCAATGCCCCCCAATCATCACCTTTTCCCTTCATTTTAACCGTGATGCATCATCGCTTGTATGCCGCAGGAGCGCATGTGACAGTGTGCTTGTGCGACAAGGCACAAGCGGCTGAGGTGCATCACGCTGGGCTCACATGCATCGAAGCGCGCTTCCGCAAACTTTGTGGCTGTTTCAGCCTGACATCGGTCATGCCTGTTGAGCCCAGCCTCCCCTGAACGCATTATACTTTTGTGCAGGAGGCCAATCACCAGAAACCAGGCTGAGAATGCAGCCTCGCGGTAATAGATAAGGTGGGTCAGGACATGCTCGGACACGGCCGAACCGCTGCATCCTTGAGAGCTGATCGATACACGCACGCCATCGCAAAGCAATACCTCTACCGAATGTACTCCAGCCCTTTTTGGAGATGATACGTCGGATACTGGACGAGTAGCGTAGTCGAGCCAACTGGTGGCACGAGCAACGTCTCTCTCGATGCAACGCATGTCGATGAACCACGGTCGGTTTGAACCATGTAATTCCTCACCTGCAAATGCCGCAGCGAATTAAGGCTTGAGACATTACGGTCGCTTTTGCCATCGAAACACAATGCCTTTGCCTGCATTCGTCAATCGTGGGACTATGCAAAATTCGGCAACCATAGAGCATGAAGCACTTTGTCAACCTCTTGGCTTATCTGTAGACAGCAGACAGGCAATTTCTATCACCGCCGGAGACTCTAGGAAATTACAGTGGCTCAAGTCTTCAATCAAGGTGATTGCTCTGAGCATGCTTTGAATTGTATTAACAACATTATGAATGATGTGGGTCCTCTCCCGCAACGCTTTGGCAAGCAATGATATTCAATTCGACATCATATTACCAATTGCCTCGCCTCGATCATCACTCGAGGCGGTCGTAGAGGTGTAGCAGACTCGTCCAACCTCTTGATCAATGCCGGCGAAATGGTCACGCTGCCCTCCTTATCCGCCCAATCGAATGCAAAGGTGGAAGGTTGTGCGAAAATCAAGAGTCCTACGTCGCTTGCCATCAACAAGATGCTGCGCAGACTCGCGTCACGGCCGGCAATGCTGTTGCCGTCAAGACTTCACGGCGCGAAAGCCTCAACCAGGGGTCTCGCTGCGTAGTCGATTTTGGTGTCCAGCTGTTTCTGATGTTCAGGGTTCTCCGCTGGTCTCAGTGTCAAGAAGCTGGTGAGAACGCGCCATTGCGTAATTGCTTGAGAGAAGCCTACGCGGATCAGCAGGTAGATTCATGCCAAAATACCAGGACTACGTACTGACCTTTTTTGGCTTCTGCCACGTGCCCTTGCATGCCAGCACCCATCTCCATGTGCCATTCATGCTGCTTTGGAATTTTCGTGTACTCGGATGGGAGGAACGACTGCCGTGTGCTCGAGCGCAAGGAGATTCTTTGCACAATCCAGCGGTCCAAGATCGCTTCGAGTAATGGAACCCCGTTTGGCAAGTCCCTTAGACTCTTCGAAAATGAGTCTGAGCAAAAATGCTCGAGGACGGCTATGTCTTGCTGCGTAACCTTTCCCGCTCGATCCCGATAAAACCCTTCTATGTGGATTTGGACTTGATCGTATAGAATTCTGACTGCTCTGACAATGGCTGCGTCGTCCTCCTCTTGAGGTAGGTGTTTCTGTTAACCGGTCACGCCTTTGGGCACTTCGAAAATCTGAGTCTCTTTGGTGTACGCGGATTCCGTCGGATGGTAGGGGGCACGAGTTGCTGCACTTGAGATTGTACTAGCCTTCGGCGACTTGGCCCTGAAACGTCGATAACAGCAAAACCAAGCCAGGAAACAGATCATGAGGCCCGCCGCGAAGCCTCCGACAACGCCACCAGCGAGGACGCCTGGAGATACTGTTTGGCTATCACGTGGATCGGAAGTCTCACTTGTAATACTACTCGACTCAATTCATGTTCCGCTGCCTTTTGCTGTGGCCCCACTCGATGTACCGCCTCCTCGGATTGACGCGGATGATTGAGCAGAGTCGGTCGCTGTGGTAGTGGGCGAGGGTTTCTTCATGACCACATCGAGTTGGCTTTCCAACCAGTCAAATCTAGCTACCATGACGCAAGGCAGTGGTATTTCGATTACCTCACATGCTTGCACCGGTAGATCGAGAGCTACTTCGGCACAGTGATCCCGAGGTTCCGGACGATGAATGTTGAATATAGTTTCAGCACGCCGACGACATGAACAAATCCAGCTATGATTGCAAGTCTGGAAAAGCTGATCAAGAAAGCCGGCTTCGCGGGTACTGTCAACCAGACTGTACGCATCGCGCTGACCGAGGCTGAAGCCGCAGCCATTGAGGCTTCGACGACACAATATCGGAAGGGAGACATCTTCTTGATATGCGATGAATGGTCCCCACCCACTCGTATGGAACATACTTACCTTTGCAGGCGGGCGGCGGCACAACGGACGTGAACACGCTTCGCGTCAAGTCGACAGACGGAAGAATCGAGCTCGAGCCCCTTGATCATGTCGAAAGCGTCTCCGTCGGCTCCACCCTGATAGATTTCAAGATGGCAGAACACATCGGACGGCGACTGGAACTGATCAAGGAACATCTCGACCAAGATCCCATGTATCTGGCGGAGGAAATGTTGGCCGGAAAATTCCAAACTGTGAAACATTCATTCCCCAATCCGCCAGTCGAGCAGTTCTCTCTAGAAGTCAAAGGGCTAGCCGGGTCACAGTCGTTCCCCGAAGCCGGGATCGTCAACTCGAGGATGCTCATCGACCGGTCAACGCTGAAAGATTTCTTTGACGAACAGACCACGCAAATTTTCCAGCTGATCGATGAACGGCTGATGGCGCTAGAAACCGGATGTCCAGATCAACAGGTGTCCTATGTGATCCTCTCCGGTGGGCTGGGTAGCTCACCTTACCTCTACATGGAAGTCAAGAGACGATACGAGATGAACTACGGGTTCAAGTCCAATAACACGTCGTTGTTCCGGATCATGAGGGTGCTTGAGCCGTGAGTCGAAAGCGTCTAGAGCAGCTCCTGTCTCATGCTAATACACTAACAGCCAACTTGCCGTCGTACGCGGACTTGTTCGTGAGCGAACACAGCAACTCGGTTTCAGCACCTCCGTCGGGCAGGAAGTTTTTACGACTCGCAGGTGCCGCAACAGCTATGGTATCGTTGTCCGGGCACCATATGACGAGGACAAACATCAAGGATTGCAGTTCTTTAAAGATAATCTCAACAGAGGCAAATGGGTGCCGAACCTAGTCGAGTAAGTCTCAGATTCCATGCGATGTAATGTTCCTGGTTCATCGCTGACACTATCAGATGGTTCGTCAAGGAAGGAGAAGAGATCAAAGTCGGTGAAGGGATTCCTCGGCGGTACACAGCGACGCTTGGGGAGCGCGATCACCATAATCCGCGCGAGGCACAAATTGTGATGTCGTCACTCCCAGCTGGTCAGCTGCCCCAATTGACGACCGACAAAGGTTGCGAGAAGGTTGTGATGATCAAATACCAATTGACGGGGAATGACATGAAGCTGAAGAACAGGCAGCTGTGGAAAGTCGGGAGGAAGTACTGGAAGGCGGAGTTCATTTTCGTTGTCAACATTGGTCCCGCCGATCTGCGCTTCAACATTGTCGGCAAGAACGGAGTCCTGAGCTCCGGGCACGACAAGTTGGATGTCGAGTTCATGGATCCTTATCAGGAACAGAGTAGCCCAAAGTCTCAGGTCGCCACGGAGTTCATTCGGTATGGTTGATGTAGCCATGTAATAATTTCAATGACTCACTCTCGTATGCCTCATCCCTCACCTACTGCACCAAGTCTTCTACATGAGCTTTGATCTGCAGTGCCAAAAATTTCGAATAAATGCGGCACAGGGCCAGATTACCTCCCATGAACCATAGCTTCGGATGTCCACAAGGCCGCCACATCTCCGATACAGTCAGCAAATCTCTTCAAAATCATGCCCAGCAAACAAGGCACTCACCGCATTAATCTCACCCTCCTCATCCAGATCCCACACCTCCCGACACCTGTCAGCCACTTTATCGCCCATCGCCTTCCTCAGCGTCGTATTCATACTGTCATATCCCGTAGCAAGCACAACGACATCCGCCTGCAACTCTCTTCCATCAGCCAGAATAAGTGCGTTCTCCGTGAAACTTTTGATCCCCTCCGGACTCTGCGCCATCTTGATCTTACCATCGATGATCAGCTGACTGGCGCCAACATCTATATAATAACCGCCGCCGCGCGTGACGTATTTCCTATAGATTCCCGAGCCGTCATGCCCGGCATCGAGTTTGAACCCGGCTTTGCGGAGGCCATCAAGATTCTCTTTCTCAGCCTGCGCAATTCGCTCCGTAGCACCGACGTTCAACGCAAACTGGACCGGGAGCGGAAGGCTTTGGCCGAAAATGTCGGCATCCTCGGTCGGCGGTCCGGACTCGTCGTACAAGCCTTCGTTCATCATGAGGAGGCCTTTCTTGGCGGTCAAGACGTAAGTGCCGCGCCGCTGGAGCATGGTCACTTCAGCGCCGTTCTCCCAGTAGTTTTGCGCGATATCGTGGCCTGAGTTACCGGTGCCGACGACGACCACGCGTTTTCCGGTGACGTCGCCTTGGGACGTGGCGTCTTTGTGTTTGCTGCCGTGGTAGACGGTGCCTTTGAAGGAGTCCTGGCCGGGGAAAGATGGGATGCGAGGTTCACCTGAGTGGCCGGTGCAGAAGACGACGTGGGAGGGCTTCATGAGACGCGAGGAGCCATCGCCTCGGCTTACGTCTATGGTCCATGTCTGAGTTTCGTCGGAGAACTCTGCGGACTTGATGCTTGAGCTCATCCAGATGTTCAGCTCCATGGCGCTGGCGTAAATCTCGAACCAGTCCGCGAGCTTGTCTTTGGGCGTGAACAGTGGCCAATTCTCCGGGAACTTCATGAAAGCCATGTGAGTCAGCTGGACGGGATCGTGCGTGACGAGAGTTCTGTATCTGTGTCGCCAATTGTCACCGACACGCCCGTTCTTGTCGACGATCAGAACCGACAGACCCAAAGCTTGCAATCGAGCGCCCAAGTTCAAACCGGCTTGCCCAGCACCGACAATCAAGACTGCCGGTTGGTCGTCCAGGAACTCTTTCTGGCGTTCCCGCCGCTCGTACCAGTTGCCTTCAGCGGCGCCATCCTTCAGCGAACTATTACCACCATGCGGTCTGAGATGCCCGGCAATCTCTCTCGCAGCGTGTAGTTCTTGCAGTGCAGTATAGATCATATGAGCTTTCCACTGGCCGTTCGGCAAACAGACCAGTCTGACCATGCCCTTGCCGGTCCCAACGCTGGTTTCAAACGAGAACATAGTCTCCACCCATTCTAAGTCCTCAATGGGAGTCTCCTTCTTAGGTGCGAACTGACCGGACTCATAAGCCTTCAGATTGCAGAAGCCGACCTTCGCGATCCTGGATTCCAGCAGGTCGATGATGCTCGCTATGCCCCGTCGGGTGTGGAACTCCCAGTCGAGGGCGAGGTGGTCGCGCCACCATCCATCTTCATGGATTACACCGCTGAGGTTGCTCGCATTGCCACTTGAGAGAGTAGCTTCGAACGATGCAAGCCATTTGTGAGCGATAGCCTCCGGAGAAGCGACTCCCTTCACTGATAGCGCAGCACCGGTCTTGCAGAACTTCGGGAGAGAGACATCATGTATTGAGGCGACCGTCGGAGTCGCCATCGTGTCAAGACTGTATGAAGAAGTAACGAATCGGCAGCGAAGTTCGAAAACCTACCTCACGGAGTAATTATGGCTCAAGTACCCATCCTATTCCGTACTCGCCGGCAACCCGAACCGCACAGCTAAGCTCGGGCATCGCCATCCCTTCGCACGCGGCGATTGCAAGCCGATCGCACGTGGGTATTATTCCCGTAGCGGAGGTCACCCTCGCGCGACCTGCACGAGGGGTCCTCGGTTCCGCAACACTGGAGGCGGCCCGAAGAAAGAGTGGCGCCGTAAGGAGAGCGCGGTGGCAATCAGCCGAGTCTGACGTGGTAAATGGAAGCAAGTTTGGCGAGCGTCGGTGTAATGATGCACCGAGGGACCTGCTTCGGGGCAACATCCGTATGTCAAAAGTGGAAACGAATGCAGACGTCTATCAGCATCTTCACTTGGGAAACGCAGAGAAGTATCGGAGGGAGCATGGTTCCACCCTGAATAACCCTGACGGCCGACATATGACGGCTTGTATCTTCGTAGACAACAACCGGTACGCGATAGAATGCCAGCTCTGATCTATGTGAACTCCTAATCACAACCCCTTGCTCAAATAACCAAGTACAGGCTCGTCAAGAAACTGGGCCCGACAAACAGTCCCAGCCAAAAGATAATATTTCCCAGCACCGTGCGGCCCTTCAACAACTTCGTCCTCGAGAGCGTGACAAGCGGCATCTGCAGTAACTGCATCGTGAACAGATACCCTCTTATCTTCTTGAACAGGATCGCCATGCAAAGCTCATGAACTAGAGCGCTGAGTAAGAAAGTCACGAAAGTCGCGGCATTGCGACTCAAGTGGAAACTGCTGATACTAGAATGGTAGACGTGGCGGAGCAGGAAATTATGCACCGGCCGGTTCCAATCTCGCGCGTACTGGTCCCAGGAGACGGAATTCCACCAGTCGCCGTAGAAGCCGCGGTCGGCGAAGCGCGTGAGCTCCGCGAGGACGTTGAGGATGCACTCCCATATGACGTACCAGGTGAGGAGCTGTTCGATGAGGAGTGGGAAGAGCATTTCGGAGACGATGAAAGGGAACTCCTTCCAGCGCTCTTCGATCGGCATGCCGGCTTCCTTCATGGCGACGGTGCGGGCGACGGGAGGGTAAATGAAAGCCTGGGAGATGACCATCATGACGCACAGGACGCCGAAGGTGGCAGTGGTTTTCTCAGCGACGTACCACCAGTTGGTGCGCTCTTGACGGGGATAGTCGAGCTCGTAGACAAGGGTAGGTAGGCAAATGAACTCCGCAAAATTAGCGAGGCGGAGGTTAGAGGGGTAGGTGTTGTGGCGGTCGGGAGACGGCATCTTGCCCTCGAGCTGTTTGTCTAGGTCGGCGATCTCGGAGTTGATGACGCTCTGGAATGCTTGAAGTTGGGCTAGGTCAAAGGGACGACCAGATTCGATGGCGGACGCGACAGTGGCAACGTCAGATTTCTCGGTGGCTAGGTTTGTGCTGGTGCGAAGCATTGAAGGGCGGCGGTTCTTCAGGCTGCCGTTGGATTGACCAACGATGTCTGCACTCTCGGTCTTACCCTGATCCCTGGGCACCGGCTGGGCAAGCTCCAGCTGCTTGAGCTTACGTAGTAGTGCTTTCCTTCGACGGCTGACGCTTGATAGGTAGCCGTTGTAGAAAGCAAAGCTGTGCATCTTCATGATGAAGACCAGGCAGTGCAGGAAAATGAAGATGGAGTGAGTCCACGGCCATTCACGGAACCAAGTCCACCAAATGACTGTTCCGAGGTATGCGGATTGCCAGACGTTCTGAATGATCCAGCCTTGCTTGGCCCAACTGATGTAATCCTTCTGCACGAGCTTCTGGAGAAGGAAAGCCTCGACGGTTGCAGCACACATGACGCCGTCTGTGAGTCCAAGTACCAGGAGGTCGCGGCTAAACATCAGCTTCATTATTTGGTTGTTACCCAGAATGCTACCGTGGTTGCGCCAGTTGCGCATAGAGACCTGAACGAAGATCAGGACCATAGCCAGCCAGAACAAAGTGAAGAAGCCGAAGAAAGGGCTCTCAGAGGTTGCTGGATTTTGTCGATCGAACGTGGTGAATTGTCTCGTGAAGACCAAGTCACGGAACCGGGTCCTTGTCTTGTCCTTTGCGTCGCGCTTCTCCCTTTCGATGCCCTTCTGCAGGATCTCACTGATTTCGGGGTCGTCGGCAGTCAAGACGTATTCGCCCTTGACGCCGGTCTTCTGCAGCTTGACCTGGATGCTCCTCCTACGATTTATCCCGCCGTCGCTGCCCGGTTCAGACTGCCGCCGTGTACTGGTGTCCTTCTGTCCTCCGCCATTCTCAACGTTGGGCCTGTAAGACTCGTCCAAGCTCTTCCTGGTGTTTGCGACGAGGGTGTCCGGGTCAAGTTGGATGTCATCGTAGTCTTCAATCTCATCACTCGACTCCTGATCTACGATGGCCGAATCGGATTTGGAGCGTGAAGCGAAGTCCTGCTTGTGGATGCCGTTGCCGTTGCCGTTGCTCTCTGGGTGGCTGTCGCCGTGACCGTTGCCATTGCTGGGGGCGGTGTTTTCGGTATTGGAGTGTGACGAAGACGCAAGACTGGGCTGCAGCTCAGCAATGCTATTCCGGCCTAGCTTGCCGACCAGCTGCGGTGCGTCGAGGGTATCATGGTGCTGCAAGTGCGGGCGGGATGCAGGCTGCGTGTCAGACATGGCGGACGCTGACGCAGCGGTGTTGCAATGTGCGGTTCTCGGGACGAGATCACAAGGCAGAGGGAAGGAGATTCATGAAGGGCGTCAAGTGAGGTGAATGTCGGCTGTTACGGGATCAGGCAAAGGGTGATTACTCGCGCGGGCGAAGGCAGGCGATGGCGAGCAGTGCACCGCAGCGCCCAGGCCAAAGGCCAAAGCGTTCGCAAGGATGACGTCCGTCGCCTTCCGGCGCCCCAGGCCACATGGCTGCCCGTGGTTTCAGCCCTACGAGTGCCGGGGACGGCCAATGATGATGGTCAGGAATGGCCACTCGTTGGGTCACCTGAGGGGGTCGTTTATCTGATCTCTGAATGCATGTTGCAGCGCAGGAATGCTTGCACACGCGGCAGATGTACGAATGCACATGCACACGCATATCTGGTGACACCGTCATCTCTATCGCCTCGTCATCTTGCTTCTCTTCGTCCCATACAAACACAGTCCAGCCTGCCCGCGCGTCCGCCAAGCTGGTTGAAAGATGAGGCGTGCTATGTGCCCTGATATCTTTTGGCGTTGCGTTGCTGATGGTGGCCTGAGGTGTCTCGGCACACAGACCGACGACGGAAGGCATCCAGGCATGCATCCAGGCAGCCACAGCCGAAGGTGCGGACGACATGGGTTTGGCGGGGCAGAACGAGGGGACCCTGGCTTGCCTGGCGGCGGGCGGGCGTTGCTGTCTGCAGCAAGAGAAAAAGACGAGGTGGGGCAGACCGAGCATCTTGTCCGGCGCCAGGCCAGCATTGCGACACACCACAGCAACACCTTCATACTCGCCATATACCCTCTTCCCCCAGCAATACCATTCACACACCTCTACAGCAGCACATCAATTCCTCCACCCAAAATGTCAGGCGAGACGACAGAGAAGCAGGACGTCGCCATGGCCGCCGGCGTCGACCTCGACACAACCAACGACGAGATCCTCCTGGCCGCCACCAACCACGACATTGACACTCTCCGACGTCTGCTGGGCAGCGATGTCGGTGCTGCGAACGTGCAAGACCCTGACACCGGCTTTGCGCCTCTACACGCCGCCGTCGCCGCGTGCGAGGCAGACGATGAGGAAATGAAAGACGCCGACGGCGAGGGCGGACTCGTCCACGGCGCCGCGCTCGGCGAGGAATCCTGCCTGCAGACTGTGCAGCTGCTCTTCGAGAACGGCGCGATCTGGAACGAGCTGGACAACAACGACGAGACACCCGGCTGCATCGCCAACAGGCTGAAGCTGAAGACCGTCTATGAGGCTATTGTGCAGGCTGGCATGAGGGCGGAGCTGCTGTTCAACCGTCTGGACGCTTTCGCACCTCTGGTTGAGGAAGAATCGGAGGAAGAAGACGAGGATGAGAAGATCGAGGGCTTCGAGCCTTCACCTGCTGGTGTGGAGGTCCCTGTTGCGACAGGAAACGGCGATGTGCACGACCCCGTGGAAGGCTTCGAGCCGACTCCCAACCCCAGCAAAGACGCCGCGGCCGATGAGACTGACTCTAGTGTGCCTACCCTCGTCCAGACCACAGCCAATGGCGAGACCGTCCAGCCCACGGAGCTCGCAAACCCGAACGTCAACAGCGAAGACTACTTGGCCTCCGACCTCGAGTACTCCGGCGACCGCCTGCTCGACTCTGACAAGAATGCTGTGATGATGGACTGGGAGACGGAGATCATGTTCAAGTCTGTCGACAAGCTGGTCGGCGACCGCACCGGTCTGCGCACCATGAACGTAGGCTTCGGCATGGGCATCGTCGACGGCGCCTTCCTGGCTAAAGACCCTGCAATGCACCACATCATCGAGGCGCACCCTCAGGTTCACAAGCGCATGCGCGAGAACGGCTGGTACGACAAGCCTAACGTGACGGTGCACGAGGGCAAGTGGCAGGACATCCTCCCCAAGCTTGTCGAGGAGGGCGTTGTGCTCGACGGAATCTACTTCGACACGTACGCGGAGGACTACAAGGACCTGAAGATCTTCTTCCAAGACTACGTGATCGCGCTGCTGGACAGCAAGGGCCTTTTCGGCTTCTACAACGGGCTGGGAGCGGACAGGCAGGTGTGCTACGATGTGTACACGCGCATTGTCGAGATCGATCTGTTCGAGGCGGGCATGGACACCGAGTGGATCGACATCCAGGTGCCGGATCTTGACAGCAAGGACGAGTGGAAAGGCGTCAGGCACAAGTACTGGGACAACGTCAACCCGTACCGCCTGCCGACGTGCAAATTCCTTGGCTGAAGGAAGAAGAGACGTGAAACGAAAAGGGAAAAAAGAAAATACAATACCCCAGCAAAAATGAAACGAAATGACATCCACGTCCAAAACCTTTGACTCTCTTCCATCAAGCGCCTCCCTTCGCCTGCTTAGGCCGTTCCGGTAGATCCATCTTCACCCCGGGATCCCCCTTGCTCCTTCCTTCCCAACCCTCAAGCAACCCATTGCTCTCCACATTGCCCGTCCCTCCAACCTTCCTCGCCTGCTCCACTCCCACCACAGGCAACCTCTCCACCCCCTTTTCCTTCCAGCTCCCCGGCACAATCTTCGGATCCAGCAGGCCCACCTGCACCAGCACGCCCGCCTGATCCCAATAGACATTCTCTTGCGCCAGCTTTCCCCCTCTCACCGTCACAACCGATACAAGCGGGAAACTGACTTGCTTCTGACTCGGCGGCACTCCCGGTAGAAGCCAGGGTATCTGCGTGGTGTGCTTGAACGAAAGCACAAACTCATCAACCACACGATCAGACCCAATCGTCCTACTCAACAACTTCAACTTCGCCGAAGGCGGCAGACTCCCCAGGAAGTAATCCCTATAAAACACGAACAAATCCCTCTGCCCCACTCCCCCCGTCATCGTCGGGAGATAATTAACCTCAACGGGCGGCTCGTTCCCCGTCGTCATATTCCTCACGACCTCCGCCGGCGCGCTCCCGCCAAACGCAGCCTTCTTGTGCGCCTCGCGCACGCCCTCCAGCTCCTCAGACGCATCCTGCTTGAACGCCCTCCTCAGCACAGCAAGCGTGCGGCTCCACGACAGACTCGCGGCGACGGCGTCGTACTCGTCCAGATCCGCCTCGGCAAAGCCGGGCTCGGCGCCGGCGCCGTAGGTGTAGCATTGCCAAGCGGGGGCGAAACTCTGCGAGGCGGCGAGGTGGGTGAGGACTTGCAGACTGGGCGGGAAGATGGCCTTCGGGTTCGCGATGGCGGTGGGGTAGTAAGCGACGAGAGCGCAGACGTGGGGTTGGGGGGAAGCGTAGAAGTCGAGGGCGGCGGTGGCGGCGGCGCCGAAAGCGAGGAGGGCGTAGGACTCGCCGATTTCGAGGTCGTCGGCGATGTGGCGGAGCGGGGTGAGATCGATTTTGGAGGAGCCTTTGGGCGGGAGGAGGGGGATGTAGGATGTGTGGAAGCCTTCGGAGCGGAGGAGAGAGATGAGGGAGGGGTCGAAGGAGGGGTCGTCGCTGGCTATGTGGACGCGAGGGGGCATTCTGGTGTTGTAGTGTCGTTAGCGCGGGGCGGCTGATTCATGAGACGTGTGGATGGTGAGGGAGGCGCATGGGGACATTTGAGATGACGGGCGAAGTAGTCAATTGGGAGAGTGAGACGATCTTAGGTGTAAGAGTATTACCTACTTGTTGAAACTGAGAAAGCCGCTGCCGAGACTTGGAGTGATGTTGCTCATAGCTCGAGCTGCACAACTGCAAAGCGGGCGCAGGTGTAGTGAGGGGCAAAATGATCGATGGTGCTTATCTTATCACCAACTGGGGGCTCCAAAAACCGTTGGCGTAGGGCTGCAGCAGCGTCGCACGACCGTTTATAACAACCCGCAGGTCGCCAATGGCAGCGATGGGCAGCGATGGGCGGCAGCAGGGCGATCGGGTTAGGGTTCAGGTTAAGGCGATCGGGTTGCGTCAGACACGGGTGGAGGTGGCATGGTGCGTGGTGCATGGTGCATGGTGCATGGCAGGTCTCCAAGTATCTCCCACCCTGAAACACGCCACCCTAATAAAGCTTCATCAGACTACCTCAACCCTAACCCTAAGCCTTGCAAATTATGACGCTGGGCCGATCCGATGCTGGTGAATGCAGGCTGCCTTGGGCTGTGCGGACAAACCGCGATCAAACAACCATTCATCATTCAACATTCCGGATAGAGCAAACTTCTAGATAGATAAAACTCAGCCGTGGCAGGATATCAGCGACGCCAATCGAAGGTTACCCAGTCATCTTGGAAAGTTCTACGCGCACACCATCCTCGCCACCATCAGCCTCCTCCGCTCTTTAGCCTCCGCCATAGGTCGCAAACACAAACCGCACCGGCAGGCGGCGTCAAAACCCTCCCGACCAGGAAATCGCTTCGGCCAGCTATTCAACATGGGTCAAGAAGAAAGCTCCCCCGTCGACGAATCCGTCCCCCCCACCGTCCTCACCAGCCGCAACCTCTCGGGAATCGCAGAATACATCCGCGCAGGCAAAGCACGCAGCGTGACCGTCATGGTCGGCGCAGGTATCAGTACCTCAGCCGGCATCCCAGACTTCCGCTCGCCAGACACAGGTCTCTACGCCAACCTCGCCCGCCTCGAGCTCCCCTACGCCGAAGCCGTCTTCGACATCGACTACTTCCGCTCAAAGCCGGAGCCCTTCTATACGCTCGCGCAGGAGCTCTACCCAGGCCGCTACCGCCCCACCGTCACCCACAGCTTCATCAAACTCCTGCACGACAAAGGCCTGCTCCTCAAACTCTTCACGCAAAACATCGACTGCCTCGAGCGCGAAGCCGGCGTGCCGGGCTCCAAAATCGTCGAGGCGCACGGCTCCTTCGCGCGCCAGAGCTGCATCGAGTGCAAGACGGCGTACCCCTCCGACGAAATCCGGCAGCACATCGAAGCGCGGACGATCCCGCGGTGCCACGGCTGCAGCGGGCTGGTGAAGCCCGAGATCGTGTTCTTCGGGGAGGCGCTGCCGTCGGCGTTTTTCGAGAACAGGCATTTGCCGGAGGAAGCGGACTTGACGATCGTCATGGGCACGAGCTTGACGGTGCAGCCGTTCGCGAGCCTGCCGCAGCTGGCGCAGCAGGGGAAGCCGAGGATCTTGATCAACAAGGAGGCTGTTGGTGGGCTGGGGTCGCGGCCGGACGATGTACTGTTGCTTGGTGACTGTGATGCGGGCGTACGCAAATTGGCCGAGGCGTGTGGGTGGGGCGAGGAGTTGGAGGCTTTGTGGGCGGCTACGGCTCCGGCGGTCTCGGAAGAGCCACAGGTGGAGAAAACGAAGGACGAGAAGCTGGAAGATGAGATCAGCAAACTCACCACAGAAGTCGATGAGTCGCTCAATCTGTCCAAGTGGCACCAAGAGAGGGTACGAGGGAGCACGAAGATGCCCGTTGATCCCTGGCCGAAGTCTGATGTTCAGCCGGGCAGCTCGGGGAAGCCTGGGTTTGGCAACACCCTGCATCAAGATCCAAATGGCAATCTGAGCCACATTTTCTTAGGTCAAGCAAAAGACGAGAACAAGGAGAAGGGTACGAAGTCTTAACGAATTGATCTGTCTGCAAAACAATAAAAACATATATCACGGTCGGAGTCGGCCGCCTCGTTATAGAGAAGATTCGGTGGGATCCATTACTTCCGTATCCGAATTTCTACAAGCCGCTACGAGCTTTGGTCATTACAATACATATGCTGAAGCTGTTCCAAAGGCCATGATTGGGAAATGGCTGCTGGAGTTCAGTCGTGCTTTGCACAAGAGTGCAATGTCTGTTCTCAGCATTATCGCTTCTAGGTTAGACCTGTAGTACAATCGAGGGGTAGGTGCAGTGTCCTAGAACTCGTCTACAAAGAACGATCGACATCGGCAAGTTCCAGGTCACATTGTGCGAGTAACCACACCATTACAGGCCCAACTTGAGAGATAAGTGGAACAGAGTAGCGTCGGTTCCCACCTCTGGAGATTTTATCACACAATCTTTTGGCAATTCAGCAGAATAAAGGAACCACGCGAACATAGCCCATGATCATGGAGTCACAGCCGGAGTCTCAGCCTGCGCCACCATCTCCCTCACTAGAAAGCGAATTTCCCTTACCAATCTTCGAGCATCAATGAACCGAATCAAGTGACGATCGCAGGCTAAGGATAAAAGCCGAAATAGACGCATTCGTTTGGTCGCACAACGAAAAATACATTGTTGAAGATAGACTGCTAGCAAGAGTCTCGCTGGAGCGGTACACCAAAGGGTTCGAGAGACTTTAGGAGTCTCTGACATTGTTCTCTCCACTCGCAAGAGTATCTACTGACGCAGAGATGGTGAACTTCTACAAGTTACTCTGCGACAAAATGGCCCCAGAGTACCAGCGGTTGATTGCCAAAGCAAAGTCGATAGAAGCCAAGCCCCCAAACTCCAAGAACGCAGAGTCTGCGAGGCAGTAAAGGCTATGGAAGCTCTGAAGCAAGAGTCGATTCACGGCGAGTATTACGCGCGGAACATTCGCGAGGACTTGGCGCGTTCCTGGGCCAACGGTGAGCATCTCGCGAAGTACAGACACCTGCAGCCAGGCGAGGAACTGCCTGCTGGGGAACGACGACAAGTTGAACGCAACGTCCGCGGCACCAGCATTGCGGGTGGGCTACGCAACTTTGAGATTTGCTTTCACGTCTTCAGAGATCTGCCGGACCAATTGGCATCTCTCGATGCCGATGGAGCGACTGAGTTCCACGAAGGTTACATCGAATTGAGTACCCAGCTCCTGCCTGGTCTATTAGACCATGCTCATAGCAATTATCCCAAGGCCTCGCACGAGTTCCGCAAATTTGTGCAAAAGATAACAGCAGCTGTTCGAAGAAAGGAAATCCGACAATACCTTGGCCAGCCCTACAAAAATCTTTTCCAAGCTCATGTAGAAGCTGTAGAAGTAGGCTGCGCCATCAAACCAATTGTGCATTCAATGCGTAGAACTAAGGAACTGACTTTGATCTGCCCTTTTCCCAGGTCGTTGATCTGATGTTTGATACCACTGTTTGTACGAAGATGAATGATGAAAAGGCTTGTAAGTACTTTCAACATTCATAGTCTTGTGCTGGGTGAGACTGATGAAATTGTTGTAGCCAGAATCAAGAGCGAGACAGGGACCACGATCAGTACTTTGGAAGGAGGTCTTGCCGCAGCTTCCGGATAGAGATCGTCTTTAAGAGAAGAGAATGCAAGTTTCAAGGCGTTTGTTAGAGGCCAATATGGCAAATATATGACTTAAATGCTGTGTCAAGCCTCAGCTCGGTGACCTGAGTTGTCAGATCACACTCTCATTCCAGCGGATGAACCTGTCTGAACTGCACACTTCTACCCATCCAAGTACCCAGAGTGCATAAACTGTTCGAAGTTCCAGTACTGAGCTTGCGTTCCCTATCCGTCGACAGACGCGTTGCCGGAATACTTCACATTCGAATAAGCACTGCCACGGGTATACTTCTTCCACGTCTCAAATTCATGCCTGAAAATCTCCCTCCGCTTAGCGTACTCATTACCCGTAGTCGTCTGAATCGCCCACTCGCCAACAAAAACAGGGAATTTCCCGTCACCCGCGGCCTTTTCGCCGTCGGAAGTCATCATTGTAGTAACATTCTGCGCAGTCGAAGGCCTCGCGAAGTAGTACCTGTGAATGTCGAAGACGATCTTCTGTTCCTCATCGAAGAAAGACGACCAGAACCGCTCGCCTTGGAACGCATCGAAGAGCATAACCGACAAGTCCGGGTTTGATCTCTGTATGCGTTCCATAACGGCACGATAGTACTTCAGCACCCACTCGCTCCCGTTACTGGAAAGAGTTGCAGGAGTACCAAACGTGGAGAAATCTCTGTTGTCTGTTGGCTCGTTGACGGGCTCTAGGGTGAAGTGCTGAGGACGTCCGGACTGCTTGATGAATTCCATAACACGATCGACGGTGGCGAGCGAGTGATCGAGAGCGGTCTCGTTGTGAAACCAGTCCCATGCGCCGACGCGCTCTCCAATGTCGAGACCGTTGACGCCACCTGGCAGAGAATGGATATCCAGTACGACGTGCATTCCATATTTCTTAATGGCGTAATTCGTGATGTTATTGAGGTAGTCAAGTTGATTACCATGGTACAGTTGCGAGCCGGGGACCTCAGTCCACGTGGCGTAATTAGTCGGGACCCTTAGCAAGTTGATACCGGCTGCTGCCAGGCCATCGATATCGCATGGCTTGATCCAAGTTGCGTATCGGCGCTCAAGGGCGGTGCCGCACTGGGGTTTTGTCGCGCAAACGCTTCATTCGTCGGTTTTATTTCCCGCAAAGTCTGCCCAGAAGCCAGTGTCGATGGTCTTTCCTTGAACGAACCATCCACCCAGGTTGATGCCGGTGGCGTTGAAAGTCGTCCAGTTCACATATTCTGAAGCGTGCATACTTGACACAGCAAGTGGTAGTGCTGCGAACGCACATATCACGGCATTCCGCGGTGTTGTTGGAGGACCCAGCATTATCCTGGGAGTGTGAAGAAAGTTTGTTCAAAGATATCTCATGTGCAAGGGCATTCAATCGCTCATGTCCAACGGGGGACACTAGCAATGTATGGATCAACTGAGTGTTCCCTTGGCCCTGTCTGTGTTTGCGAAGGCGTCATTGGGTGGACGTGCCCATGATGATCAACATGCTCCCAGTTCTCCAGATGCGACATCGCTTTTCAGCTCATGGTCCGGCAGAAGCAACGGCAAGCAAATTGTCATGCCTTTCGACGGTGATCGTACCACATCTGCGCTTACACTCCGTGTAGGCTTTTACTGGCGCAAATCTATGGGCGACTATGGCCTGACTAGCTCGCTAAACCATGTCGTCTCGCTGAGTACATTTGCCCCACGGAGAGTAGGGCAAGAAGTTTGATCTCCCCGCGTGCTCTACTGCATTGGGGGAAGTTAGGGCTTCGGAGCATCGGCAGCCGAAACGAAAGTCTATGCATGGTAATATGAGTGATGACCTGAGAAAGAAACAAGCGATTGATGCCTGCCTAGGCAAATGGATGGAGAGCTGGGGTTTGGCGATGGGCAACTGTACGAGTTGTCATAGTTCGCTGTTCGAAAGAAAGTTACAGACTACCGATGTTAAGACTCTGCTTTGATGTCACCTCAATTGCATCGATGCATGACTGAATTCGTACGTTGATAGCAAGTCCGGCAGACTTCAAGGCCGATGCAATAGGGCACATGGTGCGGACTTGGCTTTTCAACCATGGTTTCGACAATGTGGCGCTGGGTTGGGGACTTGACACCACGCGTATAATTCTCTTCCCTCAAACTTCCATGAAGACATGCAACAGTGCGTCACAGACATCTGTGAAGTATACTTAGCGTGCCTCAACAGCCCATTGGAGCAGTCAGGTATGAAATCCGTCAAATAGCTCCATCATCTCCGTTTCTCCAGATTCTACCGCAAGTTGGCTGGCTGTCTTGCCCTCCGTGTTCTCGACTCCTGGATTAGCACCGTGGGCGAGCAAGACGGTCACCAAGTCAGCCCGGCCTAATATGACAGCCCTGTGCAAAGGCGTACCGAGCCCATTGCGCATGCCAAATACTGACCATTGCGGCTCCTGGCCATCAAACCTCAAGCGATTGGGATCAGCGCCACGCTCTAGTAACAATTTCGCAATTTCACAGGCATCATCTTCGCGTTCCACCGCCCAGTTCAGCACATCACCTTTTCGCACGTCCCCGCCGTGAGAGAGTAACATATCGATCATCTCAGTCGTCCCGGACAGCGCCGCTCTCGACAACGCCGTGTCATATTGGTAGCCAGCACTGGGGTCAGCCCCATTCTCGAGAAACCACACGACAAGCTCCTTGCTGTGCATGGCGTACCTGCATCGCTAGGTTAAGCCTGGGTTCAAGCACCGGTGAAAATTCTTGGGACATACCCCAGCGCAGGCGGCCCATCAATCTTCACTGGCTCGTTAATGTCCCAGCCATTCCAAAGAAAGGCTTCAAAATTTCTGATCGAGCCCACTCGTAGAGCGTCCAGTACTGGAAGTTTGTCATCATTGCTGACGGCTAACAGAAGCGACACGATATCGGATCGCGCCTTTTCGATTGCCATCATCAATGCCGAAGTTGTCCACCTTGGCGATATCGAGCCACTTTCGTCGAGCATGTCCGGCGAGCTTTGCCATATTGTGAGGATGGTATAGACTGCTGGCATTGAGCTTCTCGCAACAGCAGCCTGCAGGTCGGATTCCTTTGGCACGACAGGAGTGGCATCCCCGAATTCAGATCCGAGCATGAACATGGTGGGAGCTGTGGGAGCCAGACAGAGTAATTGCAGGTTGCGTTCGATCCAGGCGGCAATGCAAGCAAGGTGGAATGGTGTTGACGGCGCTCTCGCTGGCGGAGTCGCGGGGCAGATGCTAGAGGAAGCTCAGGACTTGGCATGCATGGGCACGACGGGGCTTGCTGGGTTTGATGAGAAGGCAAAGAGGGGGGAACACTAAATTGTATCGCAAGGCAGATCGATACTCCAGGTCCGTCGCTTGAGAGCGGGCCCTGTTCGCGATGTGGAGAGGGAGCACCAGAGTGAGGCTACACGATTGCCCCGTTTCAGCTGGAGCGGACGCGTCAGGTCTTGACAGTGAACATGAATGACACCCAGTTTCGTAGTCCTAGTGCTACTGTCAACGCAATTGGGACTCGCAACTTGAACGAATGCCACGTAGCCATCGTCTTCTCCACACGGGCGCGGTCTGGCGCACGTAGCGCCATGTCCAGTGAAACCATATCATTGACAACATGTGCGTTGTTGACGCGAAGTACCGAGAGAAACGCGAGTTCTTTCGGGGACGGTGATAGCTCACATGCACCAACGTTGTTGTGATACTCCGTTTGCGCCTAGTACGGCCGCAACGATAGTCAAGAGAGAAGTCGAGCTTGGCGTTACTGATCGCAAACTTCATATCTTACAAGTGTTCATCAAGATCGAGCGGGAGAGTCGCCGTGAACACAGATCTTATGATCATAAGGCGAGCTCAGAGTGAGACATTTTCCGCACCTTTAATCATGGTTCATTCCCGATTTTGCCAGAGAGGGGATGTCCTTCCGACCGACATGGCCGTAATCACGATCCGAGACAGAGAGTAGTATTTCTTGCTTGACAGAGAAAGTTGGTATTTCACTTATGATTCGGTGTTGTGATGCATCTCTTTTCGGGTGAGCAAGCAAACCCCGCACTCAAGCCAGGCGTCCTCCCCCGCCAACGGCGACTTCACGCAAGCTGGACCTTCTTGTCATCCCGAATCTTCCGTGGACAATTACCCCAAGGACGCACAATGCAGCCGCTACATCTTCTGGATAATCAAGTACGCTCTCTTCGGCAGCAGGTCCAGTCTACGGAGACGCAACTGCGCAACCTCAAGATCCAGCTGCAGCAGGCCGAGCAGCAATGCGAAACCGCCCGCCAACTCGAGGAAGCGTGGGCAGGCGGGTTTCCTCATGACTGGATCAATGAGACTCTGGCGGCTCTTTCGCCAGAGGCACAACAAGCAGTGGGACAAGAGGCACAACCACAGTCAACGCACGGAAGGTGGCCGCTTGAGAGTGAGGAATACAAGAGATATGGGCGGCAGATGATTCTACCGGAGGTCGGCCTGCATGGACAACTACGCTTGAAGAAGGCCAGAGTGCTCGTAGTCGGTGCTGGAGGACTTGGATGTCCTGCAGCCGCGTACCTGGCTGGAGCAGGTGTGGGCACTCTCGGGCTCGTGGACGGCGATACGGTGGAGATCTCGAACCTGCATCGCCAGGTCGCCCACGGCACTGACAGGGTCGGCATGAGCAAGGTGGACAGCGCGGTGGAATATTTGACGTCGTATGTACCTGTATCATCTATTCTGTCCACGAGCTTTTCCTCTCAGCTGCTTTAACCTCGCTCGAGTCTAACCCCTTCCTTTCCAGCCTCAACCCCCGTGTCAACTACCAACGCCACCCCTACCACCTCACTCCACAAACCGCAATCTCTCTCTTCGAACAATACGACCTTGTGCTTGATTGCACCGACCATCCAACCTCGCGCTATCTGATCTCTGACACATGCGTCTTGACCTCACGCCCACTCGTCTCCGCCTCCGCCCTCAAGACCGAAGGCCAACTAATTGTACTGAACAACCCTCCCCTCCCGCCCGGCTCTCAAACCGGCGGCCCTTGCTATCGCTGTGTCTTCCCTCGCCCACCACCCGCCGACAGCGTCCTCAGCTGCGGCGAAGGCGGCATCCTCGGGCCCGTGGTTGGCCTGATGGGCGTGCTGCAAGCGCTGGAAGCCATCAAGCTGCTTACCGCCCAACCTTCGCCAGCATCTACACTGGAACCTCCCAAACCCACGCTCCTGATCTTCTCCGCCTACAGTACGCCGCCTTTCCGCTCCGTGCGCCTACGAACCCGACGCGCAGATTGTGCCGCCTGCTCCTCGGTCGCCTCTATAACTTCCCAGTCGCTCACAAGCGGCTCGCTAGATTACGTAGCCTTCTGCGGCGGGACCACACCGCTGGACCTGCTCCCTCCGCACGCCCGCGTCTCAGCGGCAGAATTCGCACGCCAGCCACGGGACGGCACCAATACACTGATTGACGTACGAGATGAAACGCAGTACTCCATGTGTGCGCTGAGAGGCAGCGTGAACGTCCCTTGGACCGGGGACGCAGAATCCTGGGCACAAGCAGCCGCGCTGCGAGAGGAGATCAGCGCGGCAGGCAAAGCGTGCTATGTTGTGTGCAGGATGGGTAACGACTCGCAGTTGGCGGCGTGGGCGCTGATGGAGAGAGGTTTAGGGGCTGATGGCGGTGTGAGGCACATTGAGGGAGGGTTCAGGGCATGGAGAGAGGAGGTAGATCCGGGATGGCCGGAGTATTGAGGGAAGCTTTCTCGTGAGATGTGGTGTATTATGGACTATCTTTTCGCTATCTGATGGCATCTGGCGTGAGGAGACCTACCGTGCGAACTTCGAAATATTCTTCTACGCGGACGCCTCAGCCTCAGCTTGTCGACTGGCAACACTGCCACCTCTCCAAGCGCTCTTCGGATCCTGCCTTTGATGCTGCGTCGACTCGCTCTCCTTCCCAATAGGACCCCAACCACCACCGCCAGGCGTGTTGATGATAATGCGGTCGCCAGCCTGCATGCTGGCAGTATTTTTACCGCCCAAGTTGATATACCTGACCTCGGCCTGCGCGTCCTTGTCTCCGTTCACATCCGCATCACTACCCTTCAGCTTCGGCACATTGCGAACCCAGATATTCTGTCCGCACTGTGCGTCCTCGCCGCCAGCCAAACCATAGGGATGGAACACTCTTCTCTCAGAGAGTATGCTGACCTGCACTGGAATGCGGAACTCGATATCTCTCACAACGCCATCACCACCCCGATGCTGGCCCTTGCCATGGCTACCCTCGCGCAAGCTGAACTCGCGCAGCAAAACCGGGTACCTACGCTCAAAGACCTCGGAGTCCGTGATGCGAGTGTTCGTCATGTGGGTGTGGACGCCACTAGTGCCGTCCCAGGACTCGCCAGCGCCAGAACCACCAGCGATGGTCTCGTAGTAGCCGAAGCCCTTGACTTCCTCTTCGCCGGAGACGTTGCCGCCGAAGCCGAAAGTCAAGTTGTTGCAGTCGCCCTGGCTCGCGGCACAGGCCTGGAAAGCCTTGAGGACGACGTCGGTGATGCGCTGGGAGGTGAGGACGTTGCCGCCGACGACGGCGGCGGAGCCCGAAGGCGAGAGGAAAGAGCGCGGTGGGATGATGACCTTAATGGGGCTGAGGCAGCCTTGGTTTAGCGGGATGTCTTCTTTGATCAGGCAGCGGAGGCAGTAGATAATGGCGCTGTAAGTGACGGCTTGGGGCGCGTTGATGTTACCGTAGACTTCGGGACCGGTGCCGGTGAAATCGAAGATGGCTTCCCCTTTGTCCGCGTCGATCGTCACCTTCAGCTTGATCGGGCTTCCGTCATCCATGTGGTCCATGGCCGACAGGTCCTGGCCTTCGAAGCGTTTGCTGACGTCCTTCAGGAGGTTGCGCACACTCAGCTCGGCGTTGTCTTGGATGTTGTGCATGTAGAATTGTACCACTTCCTCGCCGTAGTCTTCGATCAGCGAGCTAATGAGATTGATACCCTTCTGGTTGGCTGCGACTTGTGCTTTCAGATCGTTAAGGTTGTCCGCCAAACATCTCGTACCAGAGCAGCCAGGGTGCTGAGCCGGCTCCTTGAGGAGCAATTCTGTGATACGCTCTTCGTCGAAGCGGCCTTCAGAAACGAGCTTCTCGCTCTTGATAGCAGCACCTTCTTGGAAAAGCTCGCGGGAGTGTGGAGGCATGGAGCCAGGCAAGATACCGCCAATGTCCGCATGGTGAGCGCGAGAGGCGACGTAAAAGACGATCTTGTCGCCACTGAAAGCGGGCGTGATAACCGTGATATCTGGCAAGTGCGTGCCTCCGAACATAGGGTGGTTCGAAACCAGAACGTCGCCCTTCTTCAGCTTGCCGCGCCAGATCTCAGACTGCTTCTGCACGCAAGTCGACATACTGCCGAGATGGACTGGTAGATGGGGTGCGTTGGCGACAAGGCCACCATCGGCATCAAACAGCGCGCACGAGTAGTCGAGGCGCTCCTTCACATTTGTGCTGACGCTCGTCTTCTGCAGCGCACGACCCATCTGCTCTGCGATGGCCATGAAACGGTGAGAAAAGATGCTTAGCATGATCGGATCCACCTCCTTGGTAGTAAGCTGCTTGTCCGAGCTTTCACTCTCACCCACATTGATCACGACATGGGTGTCAATGAGCAAGGCGGTAGCATTCGGCGTGACGACGATGGTCTGAGTGCCGTCCGCAATGATAGCAGGACCCTTAATGCGATCACCCACGGCAAGGTTCTCCAGTTTGTAAATAGACGTCTCTTGCCTGCCTCCATCGAAGTAGACAGAACGAGAGCCGTAAACCTTCTCGCCCTTTCCGATGTCCTTCGGCTTGATGTCCTTCAGCTGCTGATCGACAGTCCGCTCCAAGCCCTCGAAGGTCTTGCCAATACCGCGGGCGCGGACATCATCAATGATGATATCACGATCCGGAAGCGTGAAACCAAACTCCTGCTCATGCTGCTTGACGAAAGCCTTGCCAAAAGCCCAATCTTCACCTCCAAACTCCTTCTCGACTTCCTCCGCGCTCGGCCTCAAAACCATGAGCGCGGACTCAGTGCCGCGGTAGCGCATGTTGAGATACTCCTCGAACTTCATCTGGCTTTCTTCGAAACCTTGTTCACTCAGAGTTGCAGCAGACTTCTTCTTCAGCTCTTCCATCTTGCCCTGCAGATACTTCTTGACCTCTTGGTCTTTGTCGGACCATGTCTTCGACTCCGGCTCTTGTCTCTCGTCCACGACGTCCGCCAGCGCCATACCGTATGCGGACAGGACCGACGAATACCTGTGGACCAGGATCTGGGTGATGCCCAGAGCTTCGGCAATTGCCACCGCGTGCTGGCCTCCAGCTCCACCGAAAGTCGCCAGACGGTGCTTCGACGTGTCGTGTCCTCTGGCCTCGGTCAAGCTGCGAATTGGGCGTGTCATAGTCTCGTTGGCGATCTTGATGAAACCGTAAGCGACCTCGTCCAAGCTCATAGATTTGTCCTTGCTTCCAGCAATGTCGCCGTTGATCTGCTTCGTCAACTCTTCGAACTGCTTCTTGCTCGCTTCCTCATCGAGACCCTCGTCTTCGTTCTTGCCGAAGATTTTGGGGAAGAAGTCAGGAAGCAATCTGCCGAGGAACAGATTCGCGTCGGTGATGGTTAACGGGCCTCCTTTGCGGTAGCACGCTGGGCCAGGATGCGCACTGGCACTCTCGGGGCCGACAACGAAAAGACCGTTGCGCCAGAACAACCGGCTGCCACCACCAGCTGCTACAGTGTTGATGTCGAGCTGTGGACTCTGAATCGTGACGCCGGCCGTTGTGGTCTCGAACACGTGATCGTACTTGCCGCTGCCATACCGACTAACGTCAGTGCTGGTTCCGCCCATGTCGAAACCAATGACGGGCGTCTTCGTCGCAGGGTCATAGCTCGTCAAAGCGTAGCCAACGACACCACCAGCGGGACCCGATAAGATTGCCCTCAGACCAGAGAAGCCGTCGACGTCCACGAGACCACCGTCAGACTGCATAAACTCGCACCTCGCGCCCTTCGCTCCTTGCTCCTTCTTCACAGACTCTGAGCCAAGGCCGCCCTCGAAACCCTTCTGGAAACCATCGATGTACTTCCTGATCGCAGGTGTCAGGTACGCATCAGCGCACGCGGAAGTTGCTCGAGGAACGAGCTTGATCATGGGCATGAGCTCGTGAGACAGCGAGACGTGAGTGAAACCGATTTCCTTCGCAATCTTCCCCACCGCAGCCTCGTGTTCGGGGAAAGTGTATCCATGCATCAGACAGACCGCGATACTCTTCAACCCTGAGTCGAAGACCTCCTGCAGCTGCTTCCGTATTTGCTCGTGGTCCGGCTTTTTTAATATGCGCACGGCCTCGCCTGACAGTCCCCTCACGATCTCAGCATCCGCTCCAGCTTCTTGTATGCTCTTCGCCTCCGTTTGATTTCTCGTGGGGTCTTCCGCGTAGTCCTCCAGAGTGACTCTCTCATCGATCTCCACAACCTTCTTATACAGCACCTCGGGCTTCCTAATCGCCAGATCGAAAATGTTCGGCCGACTCTGATTGCCAATCTCCAAACAATCCCTAAACCCCTTCGTAACAACCATAGCAATATCCTCACCCTTCCTCTCCAGCAGCGCATTGGTCGCGACCGTCGTTCCCATACGGATGCTCTCGATCTTGCTCGTGTCCAGCGGCTCTCCGCGCGGGATATCCTTGCCCTCGAAGCGCGAGAGCAGCCGCCGGATGCCCTCGAGCGGCGCGTCGTCGTAGTTCTGCGGGTCGACGGAGAGCAGCTTAATGAGCACGTCGTCTTCCATTCTGCCGGTGCCGGGATTGCCCACGCAGTCGGTGAAAGTACCGCCGCGATCGATGGCTATGCGGATGCCGCGTTCGGACTTGTGAGGTGCTGCCATGATTGGGTGTGAGAGGGGTGGGTGTTTATGCTTTGGTATAGATCGGTACTTGAAGATGGAGGGAGATGGCGAAGGCAATAGGTTACAAGTGATGCGGAAGCATGCGGCGCTTAGGTGGGATTGCACCTCTCAATCAGCAAGATGGGAAAGTGTACAAGAGGGTATCTGTTTATGCAACGGACGACATGACGGCGAGGCCAGTATATATGCGGTCATGATGGATCGCCGAATGCCCCACCCTCCGCTATCTTTCGAGGGGAGCTGTCGGCAAGATTGAGCTCCCGATCTCGGCAAGATTTGGGATGCCTATCGATAAAAGATTTGGGCCTCAGGCACCACAGTCCACCCTTCCGCCCGCACGAAGAAAGATGCCGAGATGCCAAGCGGCAACCATGCAGGTCTTTGCTCTCTGTGCCCCGGTCTTGACTCTGCCTTATGATGCTTAATATAAGTGTTCCCGCGGTTCAGACCGACAGCCTATGCTACCGCATCGCCTTATTATTGTAGAGAGAGGATCCCGCGAGGACTCCGACTTCAGGGGCATTTTGCATTGTAGAATACATCCAGCACTCCCTGTTCTTTACAGGGTAACTTTACAATTGACTAGCCTTGATCACCAACACGTCTGGCTTTTTGCGGGCTGAACATCATGCAGCTTGACGGTCACTTGCCACAGATATCAACCGGATCTTCTCCGTAACTCTCTCGTCTTGACCTAGCATGGCAAGGAAAAGATGCTACTCGAGGGGACGGCAAAGATTAACCGCCAGGCAGACCATCCGACCAACTAGAGCAAACCACTGATGTTGGGAGCTGGGGGAGGCAAAGCGTGCCTCACCAGGACATGAACCATCAGGTCCAGGTCTGCGCTCGCTGTCCACTGCAGGCGCAAACTTGTGCAAACGGAAATCCCCATGGCACGGTGCACGCAAAACCTCAACCACGACATAAAAATTACATAGCAGAAACGCCCGACTGAGTTTGGCGCCAAAGTTCGAGGCAACGGACCCTTGACGGAGCTGGCTGCGCGGCTCCAACGTCTGCGAAACTTCTTCTCCCTTGCACTTCGACCGGCCCGAGACCGTAAAATTGATTCTCAAAGCTTAGGACTCTTCCATATGCTTGCTTGGAGACAGCGACAACAGGTAGGGAAAACATGCTCGACATGATAGAAATATTCTCGGCGGCGTCTTGGACTTCGAGAGGAGACTCCTGCTACTCCAACCTCGTTCGTGAACACTTCCAGCCCTACCAACTTCAGCCGCAACTACTTCGCCGCCTCGGCCACTTGGGACGCCAGTCCGTGTTGCGCCGCAGAAATTCCTTCCACCGTCCCCACTTCGCCGTCTAGGTTTGTCACGTCTCCATCTAATTATACATGCCCACGAGCATTTCTCCAGATCATGTGTCGTGTCTTCCCTTCCTGCTGTCTAGTCTGGTCGCCTGCATTCCGTCTTGACAAACAGCAACGATGACAACTCCACAGCCCATCCAGTCCAGCGGGGACGAGCTCCCTTCTGGAAAGCCTTCTACTGACAGCGGTCGGAGCAAGAAGCAGGCTGATCTCTCCAAGCTGACCAGCCACGACCATGAGCTCGCCATCAACACCACCATCGAAAGGGGTGAGCAGAAGTACAGCCGATTGGGATGGAAGCGTTTGACGATCTGTCTGATCGTGGAGGCCGTTGCCCTGGGAGCTCTTAGTATCCCGTCCGCCTTTGCCACCCTTGGCCTCGTTCCTGGTGTTCTGATCACAGTCGGAGTCGGCCTCATCGCCATTCACACCAGCTACCTCATCGGAGAGGTCAAACTCAAGTTTCCCGACGTCGCTCACTATGCTGATGCCGTCGGTCTCATCTGGGGCCGATTCGGAAAGGAACTCGCTGGTTTCATGTTTGCCGCCCATTTGATCTTGTCGACCGGCTCGCACGCTCTCACTGGAGCCATTGCTTTCAGAACGATTGCGGAGACCGGCACCTGCGAACTTGTCTGGTCGATCGTTTCTGCCATCATTCTGTTCTTCCTGGCTCTTCCGCCATCTTTCGCTGAGTTCGCCATCCTGGGCTATATCGATTTTGCCTCGATTCTCATCGCTATCGGCGTTACTATCATTGCCACCGGCGTTGGCGCTGGCAATGCTCCTGGCGGTACGGCCGCTGTTGATTGGCAACTTTGGGCTCCTGAATCAACCTCATACTACGAGGCCTTCCTTTCCGTGACGAACATCCTGTTCGCCTACTCCTTCGCCATGTGCCAATTCAGCTTCATGGATGAGATGCACACCCCTAAGGATTACATCAAGTCGATCTGGTCGCTCGGCATTATCGAAATTTTCATCTACACCCTCACCGGCGCCCTCATCTACGTCTTCGTCGGTACTGGCGTCGAGAGTCCCGCACTACTCTCCGCGAGCAACATCGTGTCGCGTGTTGCCTTCGGCATCGCCCTTCCCGTCATCTTCATCTCCGGTTCGATTAACACTACCGTCGTCGGCCGCTATATCATCGACCGAGCGTATAAGAACTCCGAGATCCGATACACCAATACCAAGCGTGGCTGGGTTATCTGGATCGTGCTCGTGGCCATCATCACTATCGTCGCATGGGTGATCGCCGAAGCTATCCCCGTCTTCAACGCCCTGCTTGGCCTGACGTCCAGCTTGTTCATCAGTGGCTTCACGCTGTACTTCCCGCCTCTGTTCTGGTTCGGCCTGCTGAAAGAGGGCAAGTGGAATGCAAGCTGGCGCAACATCGGGCTCTGCGTTGTCAACGGAATCGTCTTCTTGCTTGGGTTGCTGGTGCTCGGAAGTGGAACGTACGCGAGTGTGCAGGATATCATCAATTCAACTAGCAGCGCGCCGTTTTCCTGCTGATTCTGATGAGGCTGTGGGTTGTCAGGCTGTATGATTTAGTATGAAAGGAAATGCTGTATGATAAATGTCTCAAATCGACGTGTTAGCTCTCCAACGCATCTCAACTGTACTTCGCTCTCTCTGCAAACTCTGCTTTCCATAGCCCTCGACTCTCCTTAGCCTTCAGCTGCACAGCCTTCAGCATTGCGTAAACCGTTTCAAGCGTCGGCACCGGCACTCCAAGCCGTCTCGCTTCCCTGACAGGCTCTCCCACGATGACCTCGACTTCCATAAGATTTCCCTGGGAACCCAATCTGTCAGCAAAGCATGCTCGAGACCCTACGTTCGGCAACCACAGAGCAAATCAGCGAGAAACTCACCTTCGCAGCATCCTGGCCCATACTCGGCACAAACGCCGTATCCGTCGGATCGACCCTAACCACACCCTCCTCCACGCCCGGCCCCAACTCCACGCCCGCCGCGCCCGCAACCGCCTTCACCTCCCTCATAATCGGCAGCACCAACTCCTCGACCACGAACTCACTCATGCGCATCCGCGCCGTATCCAGCCCCGTGACAGCCGCGACGCTGTTGAACGACGAATTGTACAGCAGCTTCCGCCAGCGTGTGGCCTTGACATCAACATCGAGCGCCCAGCCCACGCGGCCACAGGCGTTGTACGCCTGGACGAGTCTGCGGGCGTCGGCGAGCCAGGCGGCCGGCGGGGGGTTGCCGCTGGGGAGGGGGAAGGGGCCGACTTTGCAGTCGTCCGTGTCGTCGTGGCGGACGACGCCGGGCTGGGATTCCGTGGCGCCGATGAGGGAGACGGCGGAGAGGATGGGGTTGGTGGGGAAGGCGGCCTGGAGGGGGCGTTCGATGTTGAGGCCGTTTTGGAGGAGGAGGATAGAGGTGTGGCTGCGCGTGAGGGCTGGGGAGACGAGGTCGACGACGGTGGGTCTGACGTCGGGGATGTTCTTTGTGGCGACGAGGATGTAGTCGAAGGGCGCGTCGGGGGTGGCGTTTGGGATGGATTGGACGATGCGGTGGGGGCGCCAGTTTTTAATGCCGCGGCCGTGCTGGATGGAGTCGATGGTGAAGCCGTTGCGCTCGACGGTGGTGAAGTTTGAGCGCAAGACGATGGTCACGTCGGCGTGGCCGCCGGTTTGCAGGGCGTACGCTGCCATTGTGCCCACGCCGCCGCCGCCGATGATGAGGATGCGGAGTTTTGACATTGCTTTGAGATCACATTAATCTAGGTTGAAAGGAAGGCCAAAGATGCTCGTTGCCTTTGTATATAATGACCAAGATCAAAATGCGATTTACATTGTGACTAACCTGATGTTGAGATAAGGAAGGGCGTGTATCCGAATGTAATTCCACAAGACCCACCCAAAGCTTGTTTTCCCCACCGATGAGAGTAAAGCGTTCTGACGAGGCTGAAGATAAGTTTATTGGAATCAGGAACACTGCGCCTTTGCTGGAAAAGTCAATAGAAAGACTTTTGCAAAAATGAAAATAGCATCATGGCCTCAGTGTACTGGTCGTCTTACGATAATAGTTGAATCTATGTGCACACCTGTCATAGGAGAAATGCACGATCTACACGTACAGACGATTAAGGAAACATTCGAGTAGCACCTCGATGCAATTCAACACCCGGGTCTCGCCCTTAAGATAGCACCAGCTGCCTCAAATAGATGCCCTCAACTTCGCCAACTCCGGGCTAACTGCCTGCTCGCTCTTCAGCGTAAGGACCGCCGCCCTCTGCGCAACATCCACGCATTCTTCAACGCCCAAATCCCTTCCCTCAGCCTTCGCCCTCGCCAACAATGCGATTAAAGTCCCTGCAAAAGTGTCGCCAACACCATTCACGCTCACAATATCATCCGGGGTAACCTCCTCCACAGGCGGGAATAAGCGCATATACACGCCGCCAACACCAAGCTCCTCCTCCGTTCCGTTGGAGCAGCGCGAGAGGATGAAAGGCGCGTGCTTGCCGGACGTGAGACGCGGGTCGCCGGCCTTCAAAAGCTGCGTGACGAGCACACCCTTGGAGCCGAGTTTTGTGCAAATGGTAGAAATGAAGGGGAGGAGCTGGACGCTCTGTTGAGGGATGCCCTGGTCGACGAGAGCCGGAGACGTGGCGAGCGACATAGCCGTTCGGGCGCCGGACGACGGAATGCCCAGGGCGTCGATGACTTGCCACCAGTCCTGGCGTTCGAAGAAGCCGCGGGAGTGGGCTGCGGAGTGCATAGCCGCGAGCTCGTAGATGTTCGGGGTTGCCAGGTGGATGGCGGGTGAAGGGAAGGTCGGCAGGGTTTCGTTTTGCTTATGACCGGGAAGTGCGGGCAGTTGGAAAGGCGTGATGCATTTGGCGTTGCTGACGGGCTCGAAGGTGACGTGCGCGTTGATGCTTTTGCCTGCTTCGAGCCAGCGGGACAGGTATTCGGGTGGCCAGTTCGCGTCGATGGCGAGATGGGTCGGGCGAGATTCTTCAAGTTGAGGTAACCAGAGATTCTCCAACGCTTCAGTAATCACGTCTTTTTCGCCAGCCTTCGCGGCATCTAGAATGCTCATGTCGGCCATGGCGATAGTCAAGTCCTTGTTTTGATCGTTCACAGCGATATATTGCGCGGTACGTCTTAAAGATCCACTGGAGAGGACTTTGACCGCGGAGGTGCCCAAACCTTCGGCAGACAAGGCTTCCAATGCAGCGTTACCACTGAGATCGTCTCCGACAGCACTGCAAAATCGAACGTTGCCTCCCATGAGCTTCGCGGCTCTCGCCACATTGTGACCAACGCCACCAAGCGACTGCCCGATGCTGGCTGGATTTGATGTGTGCATTTCGAGAGCAGAGGCTGAATTTGATCGAGGCTTGTGGTCACAAGCAAAGTCGATAGCAAGTATTCCAGCCACGAATACGTCCGACCTTGATACCGTAAAGGCTGGTTTCATTGAAACGGCTCCAGACATGTTCGGGGCGTTCTTGATATCACCTGTCACTCCTCGGGAGACGCCGGAGGGATGGAAGTTGACGCTACCTGGGCCGACGATGTGCTGACTGGGCTCTGTTGATCTACGGTCTGTGCTATGAGCATTGATATCATTTTGAGGGTATAAACTACTTACTTCGCATCAGAACCCTCGTTTGACTCTACTTCTCTCAGCGCTTTCGCGACGCGTGTTCCCATCATCACGTTTGACTCAATGAGGGCGCTGTTTGCAACAAGGCTCTTGTCACCCGTCAGCTCCTTAATCTTGGCCAGAATGAACGGAGTGGCTCTAGCTCCGCTGGCAACGGCCGCGGTTGCATCTGCGACAGCCTGCTTGATGGCAACTTCCATCTGGTCAAAAGGCACTTCGACCTCTCGAGGGATAGGGTTGCCGAATAGCATTCCAGATTGCAGCCCAAGAGAGTTGTGGGCGTGAATCATTCTGGCTGCGTCCGCTGCATCTTGAACCACCATCGGCGATGTCACGCCACTTTCTCTGCTGTAGAATGCAGGAAACTCAACTTTACCCGTCCGTCCATCCGCGAAAGTAGCCACAGCGACGCCTTGTGTCTCTAGATATTCAACAGTCCTAGGAATATCTAGGAACGACTTACAGCCTGCAGCAATGACGGCAATCTGTGTTCTCCCAAGTTCGGTCAAGTCAGCACTGACATCCATCGTTTGCTCGACACCACGGTGCACGCCGCCAAGTCCGCCGGTGGCGAAGACCTTAACACCCGCGAGGTGGGCGAGTACGGAGGTCGCCGAGACGGTAGTACCGCCATTGAAAGCTTTGCCGTCTTTGGCTTTCACCCCAAGAGCATAGCCAAGGTCCCGCCGTGACACCTTTAGGGCGTCGCTTCCGGTAGTGGAGCTGGAGGCAAGCCTGACCAACTCATCAGCCGCCAAGCCGACGCGAGCGACGCCGTCAAGGATGCCGATAGTGGCGGGGACACCGCCTCCCAGTCTCACAAGAGACTCCAATCGTGACGCGAGAGCGATGTTCTCCGGATACGGGTATCCATGTGTGTAGATCGTGCTTTCAAGAGCGACCACTGGCCGCTTTTCGGAAAGAGCCTGTTGGACCTCTTCTGACACCTGAAAGAATTTGCTGTTCGTTGATAGGAGCCGCCGATGAGCATTCCTTGTGAGCATGGTCTGAGAGACCGGTCTCTTCGTCAAGGCCGCTCGCCGGCTGGCGTGACATACGGACTGCATTGTTTTTGAGTTGCCGATGGGCACTGTGGCGTTTGTTTCGTGGCGCAATTCCTCCGAGGATGGAAAGATTGCCCTAGGATATTATGTTGCTGTCTGTGTTGTGGAATGATGCTGCCGTTTCTGGCCTGTTTGCAGCCGATCTCGCGCAGCCCTTCCGCGAGTCGTGTCTGTTGTCTGATGTTCATGCGGCGGCGACATGTGAAGTCGGCCATTGAACTTGAAGCTCTGACGGGACCGTTCCGCCGCGCCCTCGAACAGCTGGCTCCAAGCGTCAAGCGGCCTTGGATGCGATCACGCCCATTGCGCGCCAACAACACAATCCTCCTGCGGGCAAGATGAGATTGATACATTGGGCCGTCGCCGGCTTCCTGGGCCTCGCGGCCGCCGACTCGAACCTCACACACGGCTCGAAGAACATCCTACCATCAACCTTCAAGCCGCCGCAGCACTTCCGCAACACCAACCTCGTCCGTAACATCAACCTGGAAAAGAGCTATCCGCGTGAAACGATCAATGTGGTGATTGAGAATGTGGACAAGCAGCCGCAGTCGGAGTACTACTTGCCGTTCGAGCAAGATGTGATTAGTAGGATTGGAGGCCTGGAGGTAAAGGACAAGAAGGATGCCGCGAAGCCCGCCTTCGATGTCGAGATCGTTGCGCTGGACCAGGGAAGGTAGGGACCAGTCTTGAGAGCATCATTGGACTCATGAATTGTTCTGACTTCTCTCAGCGAGACCGAGTACTACAAGATCACCCTCCCTACGCCACTGGCCAACAAGGAGCAGCTCACCCTCTCAATCACTTACTTTGTCCTTTCCGCTCTCGAGCCGCTACCGGCGCAGATCCAGCAGAACGACAAGCAATACGTCCTCCACAAGTTCTCCGCCTACGCTCCCAGTGCCTACACCACTAGCAAGCAGAAGACGAAGCTCAAGCTTCCTACAACCGACGTCCCGGATGCCACCGTCCTCCCCGCGGAACTGAATACCGAAGGCAAGGCCGACCCGCAGAAGCAGGGCACGACCTTCACCTATGGCCCATACGGCGAGCTTCCTGCTGGCGCTCAGGAGGAGGTCAGCGTGCGCTATGAGTTCACCAAGCCCCTGACCCACGGTACACTTCTCGAGAGGGATATTGAGGTCAGCCACTGGGGCGGCAATGTCGCGACCGAGGAGCGTCACTGGCTCACGAACCGCGCCGCGAAGCTCAAAAACCACTTCAGCCGCGTCACGTTCCAGCAGGCGCAGTACTTCAACCCCCCGTCCTCCGCCCTGAAGGAGATGCGATTCCCGCTCGCCGTTGGCTCCGTTGACGCCTACTTCGTTGACGACATCGGCAACGTTTCCACTTCGCGCTTCCGGACGAACGAGCGCGAGGCCAACCTCGAGCTGAAGCCCAGATACCCTCTGTACGGCGAATGGAACTACAGCTTCAAGACTGGCTGGAACGCCGATCTTAAGACCGTGCTGCGCGCCATCAAGGGCCAGTCAGAGCAATTCGTCCTCAAGGTCCCGTTCCTCGAGGGCCCCCGTCAGGCCGAAGGAGTAGAGTACGAGCGCGTCGTCACCCGTGTAATCCTGCCTGAAGGCGCGAGGTAAGCCAAATCGATCTCCATACCCGATCCATCGCCACCACCACTAACACAACACACAGCATCACTGACTTCTCGACCTCCGTGCCCCTCGCCTCCAACACCACAACCCTTCACCGCACCTTCATGGACACAGTCGGTCGCACGACGCTGAACCTCGTCGCCCTGAACGTCGTCGACGAGCAGCGCGAGCGCGACCTGATCGTGACGTACACGTACCCGTCCTCGGCCAAGTTCCGTAAGCCGATGACCTTCGCCGCCGGCCTGATGGTCGTGTTCGCGTTCAGCTGGGTGGTTGGCAATCTGGATGTAAGCATTGGCAAGAAGCAGAAGCAGAAGACTGTCTGAGTCTCGAGGATCTGGGAACTGTACCCTGTGTGTGCATTTAGCTTTGAGCCTTAAAAAAGCGACTAAATACAAAGACTTTGCTTGTATGATCTAAGAAGGTGCTTTACGTCGAATTTTCGGGTGTGCCTTGTAAGGTCATGTCCACGTCTTCTTGCACTAGATGTCTGAGTTGGATCGTTCCTCATTGATAAAACGACTGATGGAGAATCGGCTCGCTTGGTGGAGCGTCATATGTGACGTGGACCTACACGATCAAAGAAAATCGCGGTGAACCTGTTGGGGAACCAATACTGCATCAACTTCCTCATTTTGATTTCATTCGCTCAGTTTCAGATCGCCGGGCGATCGAGCGGCTATTGTACACGAATTCTGAAAGAAAAGGAAATTGCTCGGAAAAGAAGCCAGGCGTGCTGGTTCAGATCCATCCTGCCAACCCAATCGACACCAACTTGAGGCAGGGCTTGCAGGCGAGAAGACGCAGTGACCGTTCGACCTTCGCGGTAGGGGGTTGTTCTCAACCAGCCAAGAATCGGCTCAAACCCAGATCACCCCGTCGGACCCCTTGGACCTGTAGGGACTGTCGGACCTCTCGGACCCTGCGGACCCCCCGGGCCACGCATCGCGGGATTCTACTTCGCGTTGCGTCCGTAGGGATCGAACCTGCCGCCACCACGACCGCCACGTCCTCCGCCGCGGTAGTTCGAGCCAGGCATGCCAGCGTTCTTCGGTCCAGTCGGAGCATTGGCCGGAGCGTTTCCAGGAGTGCCGCCGCCGCGCGGAGCAGCAGCACCACCGCCACCACGACCTCCACGGCCAGCGAATCCGCCGCGATTGTTGTTGTTGTTATTGACGCCTGTGGGCGCCGGGGTGTCGTCGTACATGCCGTCCCAGGCGGCGCCGGCGGCGAAGTTCTGGCCCTGCATGCGGGCCATCTGCTGGCGCTCGTACTTCTGCTGTTCGAAGGCCATCTGCTCCTGCGGGTTGAAACCGGCCTGCTGAGGCTGCTGCTGCGGTTGCTGACCAGGGCCGGGGGAGGCGGAGCCAGGCATGCCGCCGCCCTGCTGGAAGCCGCCGGCGCCACCCACCTGCTGCATCATGGCTGGATTCATGCCGCCGCCGTTAGCGCCAGGCTGCGGGCCACCGCCGCGACCCATGCCTCCTCCCATCATCTGCTGCATCATCGCCGGGTTCTGCTGCATGGCCATCTGCGGGTTCATGCCGCCCATGCCGCCGCCCATGCCGCCGCCGCCCTGCATCTGCTGCTGCATCAGCTGGAAGTATTGCTGCATGCGCTGCCAGTACTGGGCCATCATAGCCGGGCTCATGCTGTTAGCACCGCCGGCTTGCGCGGTCTGGTCCTGCTGAGCGCCGAAGCCGCCCTGGTGGGCAGCACCACCTCTGCCAGCACCGCCGAAGCGGCCACCGCGACCGCCGCCGCCTTCCTCACGCAGGTTGCCGCGGGGCTCGGCACGCTTGACTTCGATAGGCTTGCCGTGGATGGCGAGGGGCTGGGAGAGGGCGCGCTCGACGGCCTGGTCGTCGTCGAAAGTGACGAAGCCGAAGCCACGGGGACGGCCAGTGTCCTTGTCCATCATGAGGGTGCAGTCGAGGACGTTGCCGAAGGCGGCGAAGAACTGGCGGAAATCGGTCTCGGTAGCCTCCTGGGACACACCTCCGACAAAAATCTTTGAAGTCTTCTCCTGCTCATCACGGGGAATAGCGCGCTTGGGGTCGATCTGCGAGTGAGTGTTAGCCGGTGTAATCTATGATGAGAACTACGATGCGCCATACCAGCTTGCCGTCAAGGAGATGCTCCTTGACCATGACGACGTTGACGACCTTGGGGTCCTTGAAGGTGAGGAAGCCAAAGCCACGCGAACGGCCAGTGACGCCGTCGCGCATGACTGTGCATTCGGTGACTTCGCCGAATTGAGTGAAATAGTCCTTGAGGGATTCTAGATACTTGGTCAGAAAGGTTTCTGATCATATGTGAGTGATGCTGCTTACGATCTGTGGTCTCCCAGTTCAGGCCACCAATGAACATTTTTCTACCGACATGTTAGCTGTGAATGTTCTCCAAACACTCTAACAAAACATGGTGGCTATCAGCGTGCGTGCAAGTGGCATCGTGTGCAAAGGCGTGAATATAGTCCAGGATCGGAGATGCCGTTGCAGGTTTGATGTGAATACAGCCAGTCCGCTTCGTCGGGGCTAGCAAGGCCAAGCTCTGTTTCGGGCAACTGCAGATATGTGTTGGCGAACACGAGCCGAAGATACGCGTGCAATCGGCATCGAGCCGCGTGGCAAGAGGCATGATGTATGCTCAAACGCCAGACCATACAGAGTTTCGGCTTTGGTTGAGCCGTACGCCTACAAGCATCTTCTTATCGCCGCCCCGAGAACAACCCCAATGAGCCGCGCATCAATTTTGCGTGCAAGCTGAGAGACAGACAGGATGGTGCTGCTTGTGTGCTTCGTTATACGGAGCTGCATGCTTGCTGGCGGCTCTTAGAGAGCCGCACAGCTGAGGTATATCCACTATCTTCTCATCTGCTTGCTAAGTAGCTGCGGTTATCGACTTGAAGCTATGGTTGCTGAAGACTGAATTGTATGTTCGACAATTTCCAGAAGGCCAGATTCTGCACGTTCCCCACGTGCGAGCAAAAATAAGAGTATACTGGCACCGTGATGCCGACCCAGTCCGCTACCATGCCATCGTTTGACCCAACGCACCGAGCTTGCAATCTCCTCCAATCGTGTTCAGGTTCTTTCATCCAAGTGATGATATAGTCCGCCGCAAATGTCGGCGACAAGGACGTATGGCAAGGTCATTTGCAAGACTCGTTCCTCCCTCGGTACTGCAACATCCTCGAGCCGCTTTGCTCGCCAGAGTACAGACCAGCCCAATGAACCTCCACTTGCTCTCAAAACACGCGAAACCGAAGAAGCTCGAGTGGCAGCCGAGCTTTTCGCTTTGTTCTACAAGGTCGTATGACCCGCTGACCAGTGTCTCCATATCAAAGATTGTGATCGTACGTGTCCGTGATAGAATCCAGAGGCAAGCCCTCTCAGTAGTGTCTAGCACAACATGGCGCGCACATTGCACGCGCGCTGATAACATACTGCTGTCATTAGTAAAGGTGGTGAGAAACTCACCCGTCATCCTTCATGTGCACCGGTGTACGGTCGACTTCAGGTGCCGCTTCATAGCCAGGCTGAGCTGGGGCGCTGGCAACGCCGTCCATCTCTTCAGCCGAGGGGTCAAAGGGCTTCGCATCGTCATCATCGTGCTGCTGCGCCTGCTGTTGTGCGGGTGCAGCGCCGTTCGAGTCTGTTGCCGGAGCGGGTGCCTCGGGCTCGGGCTTGGGCGCCTCAGTCGTGGGGCGGGCGGCTTCCGGTTCGACGTCCTCGCCGTCATAGCTTTGTGTGAGTTAGTACTGATGCTGCTACTGCTGCTGCTGGCTGCTATGCGGTGTTCGCGGGGTCCTTACAGATCAGCGAAGAGATCCTCGTCGGCGGTATCAGCCATGTTGATAGTCGTGTGCGCGAGTCTCGAGTCTTGGGGTGAGTGACTGCCGACCGGTGACGGTGAGCAGCTGAAGGTGCGACTCAATGCGCGCGCGCAGTCGGTCGCAAGTTGAAATGCGGCGTGGGAAGGTGGTGCGGAGGGAGGAAGAGTGTGATGATGGAAAGTGGAGTTGGTGAGGAGAAGGGGTGTCGTGGGTGCGAGGTGGTTGCGGTGGTGGAGGTTGTTGTCAGCGCGAGCGAGAGCTTCTCACCTTGGTGAAGCCGGCGGCGGTCGGCGGCGGCAACAAAGGCGGGCCGAAGCCGTCGATCAGCCGGGGGCGGCGCTTGGGCGGCGCGTGTGGCTGCCCGCAGTCGTGAGGTTGCGGCGGCGGGCCAGTGCTGTCATGGGCACATGAGCGACGACTGACCGCATACCGCGACGGCATTGATGGATGGCGCGCCTGCATTGTACAACGCCTGCATGTTAACGTCGACATGAATTTCCAGAAGCCGTCTCAGCAGGTAAGCAGCATTCACTGCTGGTATTCCCAATCATTCGTCTAACGCGTCTACAGGAGATGGTCCAGGTCGGTTCGTATCCAGCCCGCATAGCAACCGAGATCAACTCAGGCTAACGTCCACCTTTACAATGCTAAAGACCGATCTGAGTATGGACACACACGACGCTCCTGTTCTAGTAGATCCAAATATGCTTATGCCAATTCTAGATCTGCGTCTCCATTCTGGCGCACAGCATCCGCCAACAGCCAGCGCGACAAGCGACAACAACATACATCTCTCCCTGAGAAAGAGCGCAAAGTGATTGGCGCAAGTTATTCGCATGCCGATATCCTGAATTTCAACAATCTGTACGTCTTTACTCAATGACTCCCAGCGTCACCGCTAACTCAGCAAGTAATCTATCGAGCAACTCGCGACCACGAACCCCTCCAACTCTTTCGAGGAACAAAAGCACGCCTCCTCCCAACACAACCGCGTCGCCTCCTCAGCGGCGCATGTACACAAGCTTTCTCTCGAGTTCAGAAGACGTTCGCGTCGCGGAGCAAGATGGGGAAGATGAAGATCTCGGATTCGACGAGGACGAGGACGAGTTCGGCCTGCCCAGCATAGCCTCCATGCGGCGGAAGGGCAAGAGGACACTCAACAAACCTTCGAGAGACTATGCAAATGCCACGAACACAGCGAACAACCTACGAAACGGCAACAATGCGGCGAGCACGCTGGCGAATTGGGCCTTGGACAACGGAGACGTCGCGGAAGAGCGGACGCTTCCCACCTACCCTTCAGCGAAGAAGATCGAAGGCAAGATCCTCAGACCGCAGTACAAAGACATCCTACGAGATCCGGCAAACTCGTTACACCTCATAAGCCATCCACCGGTGCCTCCCGGTGCGTCGGCTAAGGAGCTGGAGGCGCATTCCGCGCGGATAACACGCATCAACAAGTTCAAGCGAATCTTGCAGGCATCTACGATCAACGTTGGCGAATTGCGGGAGGCTGCATGGTCAGGGCTGCCGTCGGAGGTCAGAGCGATGTCATGGCAGCTGCTCCTTGGATATCTACCGACCAGCAGCGAACGACGCGTGGCGACGCTGGAGCGAAAACGCAAAGAGTACCTCGACGGTGTACGGCAGGCTTTCGATCGAGGTGGTGCTGGTAGTTTTGTGCCTGCAACAGGTCTCGCTGCGCTGCAATCATCGCCCGCTTCACAATTGCGCGGCAAAAGCAGAGGGCTTGATGAAGCAGTCTGGCACCAGATCAGCATCGATGTTCCCCGAACAAATCCACACCTCGAACTCTACAGCTATGAAGCCACGCAGCGGAGTTTGGAGCGAATATTATACCTGTGGGCGATACGGCATCCCGCTTCTGGTTACGTTCAAGGAATCAACGATCTTGTCACACCTTTCTGGCAAGTGTTCTTAGGCCAGTACATTACCGATTCAGAAGTGGATTCGGGCATGGATCCAGGGCAATTGCCGAAAGCCGTTTTGGACGCTGTCGAAGCGGACAGCTTCTGGTGTCTGACCAAACTTCTCGATGGCATCCAGGACAACTATATCCATGCTCAGCCAGGCATCCAACGGCAAGTCGCTGCATTGCGTGACCTGACGGCGAGGATAGATGGCACATTAGCCAAGCACATGGAGCGGGAAGGAGTCGAGTTCATTCAATTCAGCTTCAGGTGGATGAACTGCCTACTCATGCGTGAGATCAGCGTGAAGAACACAATAAGAATGTGGGACACTTATCTTGTGAGTACAACCCTTACAGCGGAGTTAAAAACCAAACATACCAAAGCTAACCCATCGTGAATCCGTAGGCTGAAGATCAAGGCTTTTCCGCCTTCCACCTCTACGTGTGCGCCGCCTTCCTCGTCAAGTGGTCGGACAAGCTCTGCAAAATGGACTTCCAGGAGATCATGATGTTTCTGCAGGCCCTGCCAACAAAGAACTGGACGGAGAAAGACATCGAGCTGCTGCTGAGCGAGGCGTTCATCTGGCAAAGTCTCTTCAAGAATAGCCAGGCACATGTGCAGAAACGAGAGGGCGCCGGCACGCTTACCTTGTGAGGGAAGCCGCTAATGAGATGAGGAACGACGAGATGACAACACGCTTAGCATAGAGGATCCGTGGATCTCTCCCAAGAGACTAACTCCATTAATGTTCAAAGGTCGCCGCTTCTAGCGGACAGATCATCGCTTTCCATTCGTACAATCGTTCATTCATCCGTTCTCACATCACACATCACACACCGTTCATCCCCTTCCCCTCTCCCTCCCCACCCCCGACAACAACCAACCCCTCCCTCGGCGGTGAAAACTGCCTCAAACTAACCCCCGCTTCACTAAAAATCCTCGCCGCCTCCTCATCCATATGATAGCTATTGCTAAACACGACCTCGGCGATCCCCACCTGCACGATCTTAATACTGCACGTCAAGCACGGACACGTATTGCAGTACAAGACCGCCCCGCCACCGACCCTCTCCCTCCCCGCCTCCAGCAGCGCGTTCTCCTCCGCGTGGATGCACAGGCAGGTCGAGAGCGCCAGCCCGCCCGCGGAGCCGGCGGCGTTGTTACAGCGCGGGCAGCCGCCGGAGGCGCAGTTCGTCAGGTGGCGCGGCGTGCCGTTGTAGCCCGTGCTGATGACGCGGTGGGCGCGCACGAGGACGCAGCCGACCTGGCGGCGCATGCAGTTGCTGCGGCGGGCGGCGAGCGAGGCGAGCGTCATGTAGTAGTGGTCCCAGCTGGGGCGGAGGCGGGCGGGGTCCGGGAGGTTGAGGGCGGCGAGCGAGGCGTGCAGGGCGGCGAGGGAGGGGGCGGCGTTGAGGATTTTGATCTGGGCGCGGGAGGCGAGGGAGGCGAGGCCCGTGGCGGGCGAGTAGTGGTGTTCGTCGTTGCGGAGGACGAACTGCTCGAGGGTTGGAGGCGGGAGGGAGGCGGCCTCGCAGCGGGTGCGGAAGCGGGCCCAGCGGGCGCTGATGGGGCTGTCGACGTGGAGGAGGATGAAGAGGGGGCGGCGGGAGAGGACGTCGAAGGTGTGCTCGTTGTGGATGGAGGTCGTGACAAAGTCGTCTTGCCAGTGTTGGGTTGCGTAGTCGAGGAGGTCGTCAACGGTGGCGAAGGTCTGCGGTGCGGGCGTCGTGTCTGCTGCTGGGATGGAGGCTTCAGAGGCGCTCTTCTCAACGCTGGGGGTGCCGGCTGGACGGTCTATCTTGAGGGGTCGGAACCCGTGTTGTTCGATGAGGTATTGTTGGATGGAAGATTTCCCGGCACAAATGCCTAAGGAGAGTTAGTATCTTTGTTTACCGTGAGAAAGGTTGTGCTACTAACCGCCGCATATGCCGATCAACATGGTGCGTGTGGACTTCCGGTTGTGCAAGTTTGTGTATTTACGTGAATTATCTTAACATGCCAGCTTCGTTTCTCATTTATAGATCGCTAAAAAGATATGTATTCACAACATTTACATAGCCTTGGCAACACTCAGCGAAAGTGAAGTCCAAGCACAAAGCACGCACGGCACAGTCCCAGCACGCACCGACGCGTCCGACCGGCGTCCGGCGCGCGCGTGCTTCGCTCGGTTCCTGCAGCGGCAGCCCCGCAGGATGATGATGATGATGCTGCTGCTGCTGCTGCTGCTATAAGCTCTCGTCACCTGCGCCATATCACTCATCCGCTGCCCGGCGTGACCACTGCTTATAGTCCCCTGACCTCGTCGCCGCCCTCACAACATCTACCACTCTGCCGACCGGCGAAACTCACCGTGCATGAAGACCACACCGGACGACTCAAC
Organism: Septoriella neoarundinis; assembly: GCA_022813125.1. Taxonomy (NCBI): domain Eukaryota; kingdom Fungi; phylum Ascomycota; class Dothideomycetes; order Pleosporales; family Phaeosphaeriaceae; genus Septoriella; species Septoriella neoarundinis. The sequence goes on from JAKLND010000040.1 coordinate 77,339, forward strand.
CCACCACCTCCACACACTTCACCAAAGTGCATCACCCCGCAGCAGCCATGTCGGTGCCCCTCCAGTACGCGCCGTGGATCTCCGACATCGAGCTCGCCTTCTACTCCGCCCTCGCCTCCATCAAGATCAACCATGACAAGCTCGACTCGTCTGCGCGCAAGGTGCTCGGCCTCTACGAGATCAATCCGAAAGACGCACCCGAACGCTCCACCCGCATGCAAATCCACGGCAATGCGCTGACGACAGACGAGTGAGTGCGGTGTGCGCGACGGATCACCAGAAGATGTCATATTGACGCCTGCTACAGAAACCCGCTGAACTACTACCGAGCCGAGGGCATCATTCGCAATTTCAACACGATCGAGGAATTCCGGCAAGTCGACAAGGCCGCGCTGGTGGAGCGAGCCGGCAAGACGATATGGGAAGCTGTGAATGACGGGACGATTTACTCGTGCCCTTCTTTGTTGACATCATTCTCCGCCATCTGCTTCGCCGATCTGAAGAAGTACAAATTCACATACCACTTCGCATTCCCGGCACTGCACTCAGACCCGCAGTGGAGGATCGTGACGCCAGGAGACGACGTGCAAAGCGGGATCACAAAGCTCGGCTCAAGGGAGACGACAGCACTTGTCGATACGGTGCAGACATGGCGGTACAGTGTGGACACGCGACAGCATGGCTTCTTCCTGGCGAAACGGATGAGAAAGGATATGTTGGAGATGTACAACGATAGTCTGGAAGAGGAGGATGGCAACCTCCACAAGCAGAAGGAGGCAATCACACCTACTGTTGACGAGATCGGATTTCGGTGGTCGGTTGGATCGCTGGCAAGCTACGAGAATGGCTTCTTCAATCATGCTGAGCCCGAAGATCGCTTTGTGTGTTTCGCGGACCCTTCGAATTATGCGACAAATCCAGGCTGGATGCTGCGCAATCTGCTTATCTTAGTACGGCAACGATGGCATCTGGACGACGTGCAGATCATGTGTTATCGCGACACCCATGCTCGAAGAGAGCATCCCAACAGTCTGATCATGACGCTGAAGTCCGCCAGCCCCGTCCACAGAGATCTCACACCTCAGAAGCTCAGCAGAGACATCCCTACGATGAAAACCTCATCCGCCTTGTCGCCAGACGATGTAGACGCATTTGGAGAGTTGATCGAGAGGCCCAAGGAGCCTGCGCAACCTGAAGCGAAGCCTTCTCCACAGCGAGAAAAGTCACCTCCCAAACTGCCTCCACTCCCTAAGGTGACCGGATGGGAACGTACGGAGCATAACAAGCTTTCGTCACGAACAGTCGACCTAGCAGCATATCTCGACCCTGCCAGATTGGCAGACCAAGCAGTGGATCTCAACCTCAAATTGATCAAGTGGCGCATATCTCCCTCGATCGACCTCGAAACAATCAAGCACACATCATGTCTACTGCTCGGCGCAGGTACGTTAGGATCTTATGTTGCTCGGAATTTGATGGGTTGGGGTGTAAGGAAGATCACTTTTGTCGACAACGCCAGAGTCAGCTACAGTAACCCTGTGAGGCAACCACTGTACAATTTTCAAGATTGCCAAAAGGGCGGCGCAAGGAAAGCAGAGAGGGCAGCCGAAGCCTTAAAGGAGATCTATCCTGGTGTCAATGCGCAAGGCCACAGTATTAGCGTGCCCATGGCCGGGCATCCCATCATGGACGAGGACAAGGTACACAAAGACTTCACGAAACTGAAGCAGCTAATTGACGACCACGACGCAATCTTCTTGCTCATGGACACTCGAGAAAGTCGATGGCTGCCAACCCTGATGGGCAAGGCAGCCGGCAAAGTCGTCATCAACGCCGCACTCGGCTTCGATACCTACGTCGTCATGCGCCACGGCCAACGAGCCATCACCAAGACCTCCCAAAGTACTGAAGGCACCACAGTCACCCACGCCGATGACCTCCCCTCGCCCGTCAGAGCGGCCGCCTCCGACCCTATCGAAGCCCCCAAATCGCGCAAGTCTTCCGAACTCCACCGCAAACCCTCCCCCACGACAAATGAAGGCGTCGAGCTCGGCTGCTACTTCTGCACCGACGTCGTTGCGCCCGCCGACAGCCTGAAATCCGCCACCCTCGACCAGCAATGCACGGTAACCCGCCCTGGCTGTGCGCCGCTCGCCTCTGCGCTCGCTGTCGAGCTCCTCGTCAGCATAACCCAACACCGCCTACGCGGTCGCGCTCCGGCTCCAGCGCCGAACCCCAGCTCACACAACTCGATCCTTCCCGCCCCGCCCACCGACCCCTCGCTCCCCGACTCACACCCACTCGGCACAGTCCCGCACACCCTGCGCGGCTACCTCAGCACATGGCAGACGCTGGCCGTCGTCGGCAGTGCGTACGACTGTTGCGCGGCGTGCTCGGCAGGCGTACTGGCGCTTTACGAGCGGGATGGCTGGGACTTCGTGAAGCGGGCGGTCAACGAGAAGGGTTATGTTGAGGAGGTTTCGGGCCTGGCGGAGGTGCAGAGGCGTGCGGACGAGGTGGCGCGCGCGATGGAGGCTGAGGAGGAGGATGAGGTTTGGGATGAGGAGGAGGGGGAGTTGGTTTGATGGGTTTGGTGACTGGCGTTTGGAGGGAGGGGACGGTGAGATGAGTGAATGAATGGGCTTTTTTAGGGATGGGGTTCTGCTTGTGACCTGAGCAGAGCATATGAGTTGAGGTGTCGAATGACAGGAATGCAAATTGACGATTGCCATCGGGTTTTCTCATTATTCAGGTATCTGATCAGTCTTGTTGCGGACGACCATCTGACATGTTCGGAAGCCACGGGCTCGAATGCTAATCAACGCGCCACCTGTACTGCATATTTTTGACTGATCAATGAAGCAACTCTACTGAAGTTGCCAATTCAAGTCTTTCATTCCTTGTTCGATATGCTCACATTGATGGTGTTTGGCCGGCGAGCGGACGGAAGTCCGAGGCATCTCCGCATGGAGGCAATCCAGATGATCGACGAGAGCCAACAGTATCATCCCCAAATTATTCCCCGAACATTGTCCCAGCAATATCTCTACACAACCTGAGCACCATCTCACACAATCGGGCTGGCCAACCATGTCTCTCCGCAACAGCCTCTTGCGCGCCCCTGCGACCCTCCGACCTCTTCTCCTCCAACAACCCGCCCGCGCCCTATACCACTCCTACGAACACAGCCCAGCGCCTCCCTACCCCGAAACCGAAACAAAGATCCTTTCGTCCGCTCTCACCCACGTCCCCGCCCATGGCTTCACACAAGAAGCCCTCAACCTCGGCGCCCGCGACGCCGGCTACCTAGACATCAGCACGAACCTCTTCCGCAAAGGCGCCTTCGACCTGATCCTCTACTACCTCGTAACGCAGCGCCTCGCCCTCGCCAACCGCGTGCAATTCCCCGATTCCACGACCGGCGTCGGCCTCAAAGTCCGCTCGCTGACCATGTCCCGACTGCGCGCGAACGGCGAAGCAGGCGTCGTGCCGCACTGGACAGGCGCGCTGGGCCACATGTCGCTGGCGGAAAACATCCCGGCGTCTCTGCGCGAGCTGGCCAAGCTGAGCGACGAGATCTGGTTCCTGGCGGGCGACAAAGCGGTGGACGCGTCGTGGTACACGAAGCGCGCGACGCTGTCGAGCGTGTACGCCGCGGCGGAGATGTACCAGACGCAGGACCAGAGCACGGACTTCAGAGATACGGAGGCGTTTTTGGATAGGCGGTTGGAGGAGGTGAGGGTTATGGGTAGTGCGGTTGGGGGGACGATGCAGTGGGCGGGTTTCCAGGCGGGGGCTGTGGTAAATTTGCTGAGGAGCAAGGGTATGAGGATATAGGGCGCTGTGGAAGCAATGTTTGCTTCAATTTGGTGAATCGGCCAGCTTGTCGGGGGCCAGTGATCGACTAGGATTGGTTATCGGTGTCGTGAGAGGTTCGGCGCTCTTTGTTTGCCGAACATGCGATGCGGATTGAGGACTTCGCACGATTCATACAGGCATATCTGCTGCCCCGGTACTACGACATGGGGGAAGCAATCCGATCAAAGTCGACACATCATTGCGTCAAAGCATCGACCGGTCATCCCAGGCCATCTGAGCAACCTTCACTGCCATCCTGAGGGATACGACCATGAAGGGCGAAGCAGTCGTACTATGCGGCAGTCGCTCATACTTTGCTTCGAGGCAAAGTCTACGGGCTGTTGGACCTCGTTGAGCCCGGGAATCAGGCAGAAGACTGGATTCACTTTCTTTGATAAAGTGGCGAATGGCGTCCAGTCCTCTCGCAATGAGGCTGCAAACGACTTCCATGAGATGATCCATCGAAGACGAAGACGTAAACTTCTTCCTCCCGCTGAATCTTGAGAGGGGTCACCGTTGGAACGTAAATGTATCTATAGCTGTGTATTTTACCACGTCATTTTCTGCCGTCAACCATCTCTTGCCATCTACTGTGATACAGTTGAAGTTGCGATCATCTGCTAGAACTTTCAAAGTACCAATGATTCTGTCGCCGTTTGTCCTTGCAGTCATCGAAAGGAGCACTTGGAGGGATTCGAAGATTCTGCAATCGCCAACTTAGTCCGCGTTCCCTTCTCTGCACCATGGTAAAGCTCCTTTGACAGCATAAGGTAGAGGCTCGTAAGTTTGAGGGCTTTCTCAGAGAGCCTAGTACGCGTCCAAGTCTATGAAACCACAGACATCAGCCTCAATGCCCTGTATCATCCATTCTGTAGATATCAGACCACCAACGGTTTAGACATCGGTTTTTGGCCATTGGTGTTGATTGAACCCCATACAATGCCTTCTGTGGATAGCTCTTGTGTTCGAAAACTCGCTGTCGCTGCGTCCGTGTTGAAGCCCTATAGTTAGTGCGCTACTTTTCGTCCCAGCCAGCCCAATCGAGGGGAAAAGCATACTGGCCAAAAAGTCACCATTTTAGTTTGCCTAGGGCCTATAGATCTCTCTCGTTGTGTTCGGCTCGCTCACTACTCCCTACGTTCGTAATTTGAAGGCTCACAGACTTTCGGTTTGCTCACAAAAGGCAAAAATATCAGAGATTCAACATCTCCCTTGTGAGGGATACCCGATTTGAACGGATGACCTTGTGGATATCCCAGTACTGGAATCACACGCGCTACCGCTGCGCCAATCCCCCCGAGCCAATTATCAAATGATTCGATGGCGAGGAGGCTGAACAAAATTATATATACCTCAACATCAAGTTTCACATGATTTCGCCATTCAGGCCTCACCCAGATGGGATATCGACGCCTGCAACCAGTGGATGATGTAGCCCCAAGCTCTGACATCCACGGAATGCAACATCAGGCTATTTAAAATAACAGTAATCGCGCAAATTTGCATTCGAGGGGAGGAGGCATACCGACAAGCGCGAGTTGACTTCATGAAATTTTCGACACCTCGCGCGGCTTTATGCGGGTTCGGTCCGGTCCCACCCCCAGGTAGTGAGATACACTGGGAATACCGATAAAAGCACTTGGGTAATACAATGGGTCCAATAATGACTTTTCGTGCTCGTTTGCTAGTACAACGGGCGTTCATGTCGCTCGGACTGGCCATTTGAATTTCCACTGTCCAGCGTTGGAAGCCGGCGAAAGATCATCGACTCATCGAACGACGACAATGGACTTTTTGCGTATGATATACACATCAAATCATGACAAACTGAATCGTCAAATAAACCCCGTTTTTCTGACGCCTCAATATCGTTCATCGGAGGCCGAAATCACGGTATTATTGCCAAATTGTGATCACTGAGTATGAGCCAGGGTTAGGGTTGGGGTTATTGCTTGCACGACTTCAAATGCTGCTTCTTCACCATCAATAACACCCTCGGGTATGACATTAAGGACATCACTGGACGATTATTCTAGCAAGGTCACTCCACTCTTACAATCGTCCAACCATCATGGATACGGGCCCCGCCGCCCTGTCATGAATTCTTACGAGAATACTCACAGACCATTGTCATGCTGGCCGCAGCACTTGCTTCGACAGCAACCACAGACCACACGAGGCTTCCAAATATTGACCTGGCACACACTAATACATCCCACGGAGGCAAAGAGCATGTGATAAGCCGCTTGAACGAATCTAGGTATCTAACAAAACGAAGAAGGAAGAAATGCAATCCCCATTCATAATCATCCCTCAACGCCGGCCTGCTGTAAACGACCGTCCATACCCGCGCCCTCCCCAAAGCAAATATACTCTAATGACTGATGTACTGAAACAGTGCGCTAACATCATTCTCCGCCGCCTCCTGCCTGAGCAAATGGTCCTGGATCTTGCTCATTGCGCCTTCCGTACCATCGTTCGTGAAATGATTCCACGTGCTCGTATCACCATAGAGCATAGCCTGGGCCTTGATGAACTGCTTGCCGTCCTTGCAGCGCTTGCACTTGAACGTGTCGTGGGTGTCGCAGCGAGTCTTGTCGTTGTACAAGAATAGCTCGCGCAGAGAATCAGCGCTGAAGTGGCGCTCGACATCCTCTGCACTGTCGACGACGCAGGAGGAGAGCGACTGCTTGTGCGACTGGCGCTGGAAGATCTTCTCCTCGATTGTGCCAGTCGCAATAAAGCGGTAGACGAAGCAGTCTTTCTTCTGTCCGTCACGCCAAACACGCGCGAGAGCCTGCTGATCGGCGGCGGGGTTCCAGTCAGGGTCAAATAGGACGAGGCGGTTAGCGCCGATGAGGTTGAGGCCGCAGCCTCCGGCTTTGGATGAGAGGAGGAAGACGAACTCGTCGCCGTTGGGATCGTTGAACTTCTCGACCAGCTTTTGACGCTTGTTGACGTTCATCGTACCATCTAGCCGGAGTGAGCCGTAGCGCCGACTGCGACAGAGCTGCTCAAAGACGTCCAGAGTCTGCGTGTAGTTCGAGATCAAGACAATCTTGTCGTTGGTATCCTGGCGGATGCGAGCAAGCATGCGATCGAGGACCGACATCTTTCCAGACCACCACGGCTTGATGTCGCGGTCACGTCCGCGAGCATCCTTGGGCACAAAGTCATCAGGAAAGTGCTCTTCGCATCCCGGTAGATCTTCAGGCAGGTTGAGCAGATCGGGATGATTGCACAGCTTCTTCAGCAAGCCAATGGCCTTTAGCGGCTGACTGCCTTTGCCACGGAGAAGCTTTTGAATCTCAGGTGATCGGATGAAGTAGTTGTAAAGGTCCAGCTGGAAAGGGGCGAGATTGCAGAAGACGACATGCTCGTACTTGACGGGCAAGTACTTCGACAGGATATCGTTGCTTCGTCGGATGATGAATTTGTTCACCTTCTCCAAAAGTTCGTTCAGTCGCTCTGTACCCTTCTGCACGTCCGCATCGGTACCTGCAGCATCACGACCGCGGAGAATTGGAATCTCGTACTGCTTACGAAACTCCAGTCTCGTGCCCAAATATCCCGGGTTGGCGAAGTTCAGGAGAGCGAAGTATTCTGAGAGGTCGTTCTGAATTGGAGTTCCAGACAAGATGACCCGCTTGCGTACATTCAGACTGTTCAGAGCCTCAAAGGTCTGACTCTCGCCGTTCTTCAATCGGTGACCCTCGTCGCACAGCATCAGACCGATAGGTGTATTTGATAGCTCCTGGACGTACATTCGTAGGGTCTCGTACGACACAATCAAACACGGTCTTGTGACGGCTCGACCGGTAGCCGAAGCCCACTGCCGCATTTGCAATGTCAACTCTTCCTTGCTTGCCTTGCCATCGACGGCGAAAGCATTGATCGCGTTGGGCCCAAGCCACTTGGTCAATTCGTTCGCCCAATTCTTCACCAATGAGGACGGACAAGCCACGATGCACTTCTGGATTGTACCCTTTCCAGCTTCCGGAGATTGCTTGAGGAGCGTCCACATGAGCGTGATGCACTGAAGCGTCTTTCCCAAACCCATCTCGTCTGCCATAATGCACCCTTGCGCACCCTCATCTATGAGACCCGTCGTACATCGGTACATGAACTTGACACCTTCAACCTGATGTGGCCGCAGCGTCTTCGCAAGTCTGGGGTCTATCACCACCGGCACCTTCGGCCGCTCTGTGTCCACCTGTTTCTTGATCCCCAGAATGTCCGCCAAGCTCTTGTGCATCAAAGGCTCGTCCAGCTTCTTCTTCTCCTTCTGGCTACTTGTGAGCTCAGCTTCCGCGCCTTGCTCCACCGGTTTCGGCTCGGGCTTCTCATCTACAGTCGGATCGTAAAGCACGATGGCAAACTCGCCGGCGGGATCGTGCAATGGCTTAGCGACAAACACAGCGCCAGTCCGCAAGCCGAGAAGCGGCGGAGGCCTCGCGGCATTGTACGCAGTACTGTCGCGATTCTTAAGCGGGACAGCAAAGCGCGTCCTGAAAGCAGCGTCCTTGTCCTTGGGTTTGAAGACCGGGAATCTATTGACGTCGCGCGTCGCCAAGGCGAGTCGGTCGTCGTTGCTGTACGGCTTATCGTCGTCCTCGGTGCTGGCGTCTCCTCCGCCATAATCGACCTTGCGCCTTTTGCGCGTCGGCTTGTCTGATGTTCTGGGAGCGACATTGGCGCCGGGGCATTTGAATGGCTTGAAGAGCTGGCCTGTGGACTGTGGCGTGCCACCGTACAAGCGGCCGCGAGGCTTTGTGGGTGTGGGCGCGACGTTCTCCTTGCCAATGGCGACAGTCATGTCTCTCGCAAGGAGGTGAAAGACTGTTGGTGTATCACAGGCCGGACAGAGGTGTGCGAGGATGTATGAGAGTCGCCACCAAGTGTTATCGAAAGCCGATCTAGGCAGGCGCGTCGAGGAAGACGCGACCCGCAAATCGGCGACTTTGCGCGCCCCGCGCGCTGTCACGGGATCTCGGGACCCTGGGCTGGAACGGCGGCCTGAGCTATCCCTCATCGTCGATCTGCGTAGTATTGGGCGTTCATTGATGAGTCGGTCATGAAAATTCATAGATATGTCGATTTATTTCAAATGCTACCATTCATCGCTCCCACATAGATCGCAAACTATTAGAGTCATATATACTAAGCCATGGGCCAACATAAGCAAAGCAACGCCAGGTGTATGCGCGCGTATGTCCAGGCAATAACGAAACGCCCGCCGGAAGTCTTAAGACGCATCCTGAGGAGGAAAAGAAAGGGGTATCTAGATGCCAAAGATAGCGACGTGGGTGTTTGGCACGCCAGGAATGCGGTCCTCGAACCACAGGCGATCAGCCTCCTGAAGGATCATATTAGCTTGTGCCAAATGCACGAACGAATGTGTTTGCTAGGCTTACCCAAGTGATGTTGTTGTAGGCGTTCATGACACAGCCGACGGTGTCAATAATGAAGATGAGCATGTACATCAGCCAGTAGGTGATGTCGTCTAGGCTGTCTCGCTGGACATAAGCTGGGATGAACGTGCAGAAAGCAATGAGGGCCGTCGGCTGTTGCAGTCAGTATAGAGTCACCAGGCAAGGGAATATCAGATCAAAACATACCAGCATTAGCCTCTGCAGTCTGACCGCAAACCACAAAAACTGCACTCTTTCCTCCAGCACCTCCTCGTCACGCCTCCAGCTGGCTCTCTGCACCATCGCGAACGCAGTCTGGAACCATGCTGCCCAGTGCAACACCCAATAAACAGAGACGCAGGCGATGAATGCAGGATGGCTCGAGCGAACATAGGGCCCGAGAGCGGCGGCAGCGATTTCAGCACCCCAGCAGACAACGGCGAAACAGTAGAAGATGATCGTCTCGGTCTTACGGTGCAATCCCCAGTGAAGCTTGAGGGAGAGAAGGTGCTGCGGATCGGGGCGGATTTCGTCCATCGACTCGTATTTGTCGCGGATCCAGGGTTCTTGTGATTCCGACATGGTGTTTTTGGTATGGTGTGATGGTGGGCGTATCTGCTGTCCCTGAACACAAGGAGTGGTGGCGAATTCGAGGTTTGTTGAAAGTCTGCCCACTGCAGGTTCGGGGTTCGCGGTCGCGGTGGGAACGCGCGGAAGGGCGGGTTATCGCGCGTCAGCGAGGTGTGGAAGCAAAGACACGGCCAGAAGGACTCTTCCGCGCGATACAGTCGATCGAAGTTCAGAAGCTGGGGGCGATGTCGAGTGGAAAAGCGCTGCTATCTTCCCCGTAGGCAGGTGTGTCAGGCCTCCGACAGAGCTCAGCGCGAGTTGGCATAGGAGGGCACAGCGGCTTCATCATCTGGCGCGGGCTAAGCTCTCTTGGCGTGCATCACTGCTGAACTAGCGAGTAAGCACAGCTCCACGAGCTCCACCGTGGACCAACGGCGGAACTTGCACTGCGACGCGCGACCAGCGATCAACAGCGCGTCACATCGGAATCGAGATTGAGGCACGACCACCGCCCACCATGGGCAGCACATCCTCACAGGTTGCGCCGTCGCAGTCGCAAGAGCTTCAGCAACAGCCGGCAGACAGTCAGGATTATATGGCGCAAGCGGACGGCGAGCGTTCGGGCGAGGGAATTCGCGTGAAGAAGCGGCGCAAAGACGACAACGATGCGACTCGGCCTTCCAAGCGATCAAAGAAGGACAGAAATTCAGGAAATAGTATAGGCGACTCGGCCTCGAAGGATCAGTTGGCGCAATCAAGAGATGACGGCGACGAGAGCATACCCGGAAGCCAAGAGATTGTTCGGAAGCGCAGTAAAAAGAGGTCGAAGGAAGAGAAGCAGCGGAAGGATGGCGAGGGCGGACTGCGATCTCCAATGGCCACGCAAGAATCTCTCTTGTGGGATGGACTGCCTCGATCAACCGCCGAGACTGCGAATGGAGGAGGTTCAGAGAAGCTGGCGAAAAAGAAGAAAAAAAGACACACTGGAAGGCCAAGTGGGTTGAACCTAGCACCCGCGGACCTTTCAGAGCACGCCACGCAGGAGACATCAACGCAAGAAATGCAGCAAGCGTCTCCTGTGAATCAAGTCCCGAGGCACGATGCAGATGCAAGGTCCCCAAGTCAAGCACAAACGCTCACGCTGTCTGCACTGAGGAAGTCGAAGGAGAAAGGTTTTAAAAAACGACAATCGGATCCGCATTCTCCTGAAATAGCTGAGAGTCAGAACACCCAACATTCATCGAAAGACAACACGTCGCCGCGCAGTCCTAAGACCCAGCGGAGTGTACCTGCCGATATTGGATCCACAGAAGAGGCCCAACCGGCTACCAGTACTCCAAAAAGCAAAAAGTCAAGAAAGACGAGAAAGCAGACGCCCGAGAGACAGGACGTCAATGGCGCAAGAACGCTTCCTACGCCACCGGATGCATCGCAGCTTGCCGTGCGCGAGCCTACTTTGCCAAACACTGTGCGCGTCGATCACAATGGGCCAACTGACGATCGATCCGAGTTCCTGCCTAGGCGGAAGAAGTCAAAGCGATCGAAGCATGCAGCTGTGGAGGAGATTGAGGAGTCGCCCGCTCAGGTGTCATCTCCGCATCGTAGCAAGAAGCAAAGACACACATCTGGAGGAGACGACGAGGAATACCTGGAAGCCAGCCCTTCGGATCCAGATGTGCCGAGCCAGCAAAGTTTGAATCGAAAGCGACGGGACAAAAAGCCAGTCGACGGCGAGGCCGAGAAAATAGACTCTGCTGCAGATGAAAATCTTGAGCCGTTGAAAAAGGACAAGAAAAGAAATCAGAAGCCAGCACATACCATAGCTCGGTCGGCTGACGGTAGCGACACATCCGTGGCCAAGGGCCCTTTCACTGAAGCGGAGAAAGCAAAAGTCGATGAAATCTACAATGAAATGCTGCAGGAGAGCGGCATGAGCGAACCAGACTTTCGTGCATCGCTGAAGACATGGAAAGACGCTACGGACTTCAAGATGGCGGTGGAAAATGCTCTCCCCACTCGTCCCAAGCCAGCTATCCGGAAATTCTGTCAAAGACGATATCACAATCTCGAGCGTGGAGCGTGGTCTCCAGAAGACGACGAGAGCCTCAAGAAAGCAGTTGCAGTACATGGTACACGTTGGACAGAGGTCAGCGCACTAGTTGGTCGATTCCCTGCCGATTGCAAGGATCGATGGCAGAAACATGTCTCGATCGAAGGAACCCTCCAAGTGGGCGCGTGGACCCAAGAGGAAGAAGAAGCCTTGACGAAAGCTGTCGAACAGGCTCTGAAAGACCTGAAGAAAGCCAACAAAGGCAACCCAGACTTTCCCACAAATCGCGACGAACAGGAGCAGATGATCAATTGGGCGCAGATTTCGGAAGAGCTCGGCAACACACGGAGTTTCAAGCGCTGCCACGAGAAATGGCAGAAGCTCAAGAAAAGGGTGAGAGCTGCCGGTGCGGACGGGACCGGCAATGCCGCAGGCGTCCATGTCGTCCCCTTGGAAGGCAGCAAGAGATTGGCAGCAGCGGCTCGCTTATATGATAGATGCGACGTTGGCGACCTGTTCGACATTCTGACGGAAATCCACACCGCCATTCCGAACCACAGTCAAAACTTCGGTCTCGAGACAACCTTCTGGTCGACGGTGGCGACGAAGAACCCGGATTCTAGATTCCAATCTTCCATGCGAATCGTTGCCTTCCGTGACGCGGAGAAAGTGTATGGCAGTGACGTCGAGCCACAGCCAACTTATGCCGCTACGGCGAAGGCTCTGGCAGATCATCTCGAGGAACAGTGGGGCCTTGAAGCATTGTCAGAAAAACGTACCTTCGAAAAGAAGACCAAAACTCGTAAGGACAAGGCAATCGCTCAGAAATTCAAGTCTAGCGAGCACGTCGAGAGTGATGAGGAATCTGATGAGTAGTGCGCGGGCATCTTGCACGAGACAGACCTTCTAAATTCACCTTAGATGGACCGTCGCCTCAGTTAGAAGTTCGAAGCTCTGCGTATTTCAAGAGAACCAGCGTGGGAGCGTGCAATGGTCGACGCGGTTGATCAGTAGATACAATAACGATGAAATTCCGATGGATAGAGCTATCAATTTCAGGCGATTTCGCCGAGCTGCTTGCGAGTCTCTACCCGCTTGATGCGAATTTACCTTATCAAGCTTAAATCGACAGCACTTCAGCAGTCAACTCGGCTACCGTCAAGATAACGGCATATGCGAGGGAGCTCTTTGTCGTCACATGTCAATCTTCAAAAGCCGGCTAATTGCGTGACATTAAAGATGCCACCTGCGGCCCCGTGGGGGATCTCACGGCATTTGCCGGGCCTTGTTCGGCGGCGCCGGCATTTTGAAGATCTTACAGTACAGGCTTGGTCTCGATCTGCGACTCGCCGCAACGCGAGAACGTTAGCGACTGCGGCATCGTTGATAATTGCCCTCTCCTTGAGATCCATACATCGAACAACCGCCGTGGCTCTTAGAGATGACGTTGGCGGGCGATCTTGCGCGGTCCGGACCATGTCTCAGACGCCTTATAGAAATGGCCGTTAAGGAGGCGCAAGGCGCGATCAAGGTTTTGCGGGCCAGCTCCGCCGACTAACTTCTGACCGCACCCTCGTATCTCTTCGTATGCTCAAACGTCGGGCGTTCAGGCTTAGGGTACGGTATTAGCCAGTGCCACACGCGCCGCAATCGCTTGTCTGCCATGCCTATGCGCAGGTCGCATGCAAAGAGCCGCCTCGGCTGCCAGCAGTGCAAGGTCCGCAGGGTCAAGGTGAGTGGCCGCACCGTCATCTGTCTACGTTTAGCCTACACAAAACAGCGCCCTGTTTGCCTGCCGTCCGCGGTCCCTGGCGCGCCCGCCAACACTGCTACTCGGTGAACCCTAAGACCATCCATCACGCCGCCCGTTCTGGATCTACTCAATGCCATGGCTGACCCAACATCCTCCACTACAGTGCGACGAACAAACACCAGCCTGCACGCGCTGCGTCAAGCGAGGCGAGAAATGCTCTTTTCTCACCAGCCCGGTTGAGCAGGACTCTCCAAACTCAAACGCCCATGGCACGCCTCATGATTGCTCCCAAGAGCAGCATTCCCGCCACATGCTCGAGCTTGAGCTCATGCACCACTGGACCACCTCGACCTACAAGAGCATGGCTTATGACCGCCCGGACGCGCAGCCTTTACTGAGCATCGACCTGCCTCGGTCTGCACTTAACCACGAATACCTCCTGGACGCCATATTCTCTTTCACAGCCCTCCACCTCGCCTCGCAAAGTCAAGACGACCCCTCGACAGCAGACTACTACGTCTCAGCCGCCGTGCACTTCCGGGACCGCGGGATGGCACGCGTCGCACCTGTGCTGCAAGACGTGCATCTCAGCGAAGACGAGCCGGAGCCTCGCGAGCTCTTCGCCCTTTTCTGGTTCTCCGCATTCGCCGGAGTGGTCACCATGGCCATGACTGTCGTGACCCAGAACTCGGCCTCCTGTCCCGCATTCCCCGATGCGCCGAGCGGTAAGCGCTTCATCAGCATGGAAACCGCTCTCGCCCGACTTTGGCGTGGCACCCGAGCCATCATGGACATCGCACTGAGCCTCCGAGGCGGAATGGACCTAGGCACCGCTCCACCACCTGCAAAGTCGCACGGACAAATCGACGAGGTAATCAGCTCCCTCATAACGCAACTTGAGACCCTGGTCGAGAAGTCCGACAGCCCTCGCTCGCCTGGAGACGTTCGATTGGAAGCCAAGCCACTGTATCGACAGAGCGTGAGTCTCATGCACAAAGCTATCGAGACATTCTGTGCGAGCGGTTCGCTCGAAGAGCTCATGGCGTGGGGTCCCGTACTCGGTGACGACTTTGCAACGCTGCTGCAGGACGGCGCGCCGTTGGCGCTGCTGAGTACATTGTGCTACGGCACGCTGTTGGACCTCATCTCGAACAAATGGTGGACTGCGGGCGCTGGCAGGGCGCTCGTAGATGAATGCTCCAATGCCCTGAGGGAGTGTCCTGAAGAGTGGCGGGATCTTATCAGCCGGGCAAGGAGGAAGGTCGGTTTGCCTGAGGCGTTGTCTCCGTCTATGAATATCGGCTGAAGATTCACAACTTTTGAAGCATCTCACGGGAAGTGCGGACGAAGATATGACTTGTCAGGCACGGCATCGATCCTGATCAAACCTCGCATCCACTAGCAACGTTCGGGTGTGGACGACTTTTCCAAGGAAGGAATCTCCGATTCATTGCGCGGACAGCCATGGGCCGGAGTCTCGCCGCTACTGCATTTTCGAGTAGCTGACAATGGCATCTGCATGACTCGACTGGGAAAAGGAATTACAGAGCGCGCACCTACTTTGACCCGACGGGGGTATTCCACACTTCATCAGCTTCGGACCTCCACCAAGAGAAGGACATCCGAAACTTGTTTCCAAAGACAAGCAACGGCCCAAGCAGCCGTCACAACGCAGAACCGATATGGCTGGAGCAAGACTATTGTCACGTGCGCTGCTTGTCATAGCACGACGGAATACATCACAGCAATTCAATAATTTTCAAGAACATACCAGCATTACATCCGGTCTTTGGCATCTTTTTTTGTCGCTCAGGGGACGCATCTAGATCATAAATTGCGAGATAAGGTCATTGTAGTCGGTATCTCCCCTTTGTCTGGGACGCCTACCGCGTTGATGCCGCTCTATGGCCGGTTCGCTGCTTGTGTAAGTAATGATACCAGAAAATTACAGACACATAAGTCAAGCGTATACCAGAATGGCTGAGTTTGCTAAAGGCCGAACGGATTGGCCTCACAAAGAAAAGCTAGTCACAATGGCTTTGACCCAGCTTGAGCACTATCCCACACCGATTAAGGAACCACGATCGGAGTTGCCCATGGTGAATACAGGCAAGAATGGTTTGCAAATAACGTGTTCAGGCACGAATTTACTACACGGATCTGAAGCTGATCGCAGGGCGTTTTGAAGTCCTTATGTTTGCTGCAATCGCTCTATCAAGTATTCACCGTACAATCGACTTGTCGTGCTCTTTTTGAAGCTCGTCACGGATTGCAATCTTCCCATACGTCGATTGTAGGTCAGTCGGGAGAATATTGTTCGAGAGAAGGTAAAATGACTAAATCGAATCGTTGTTTCCACTTCTTCGAACCCAAGCAGCTCGCTATATGAATTCACTTACATCGCTGTCTGTCTAGAACAAAGAGACGAAGCAGGTGACCGTAGTGAATCGCAAACTCTCGGCTTAACGATCTGCAAGTCTGGCAGATATCGTATGCACCACTCTTCACTGACAAGTGAACGCAGGCGCATGACTCCCTTACTGCCTGCGCGTAAGGTTAGTGAATCCATCCTCAGCGGCGCGCGCAATAGATACACAGCTCCCGACTCGACGCAAACGCCTCCTCCAACTTCCACCAATACACCTCAACACCAACCACCAACAAATTTCGCCTTCAACCACCGAAACACACAGCAATATCAAGTCGAAGCCAGAGATACTACCTCATTCAGGCTTGCGTATTACGCCGCACTCTTCTTGGCTCCAAGAGCCTTCCTCACCATGTCCTCCAACCTCAACGGTAACGGCAAGAGGGCGCGGCTTCAGGACCGCGACCCCAATGAGAGCATGAAGTACCGGAAGGTGCTTTCGAAGTCCACCCAGCCTCAAGAGAGGTCTGCGCGCAAGCGCCCAACTTCCATCGAGGAAGAGGCCAAGCAGCGTGAGACCTCTCTGGCGGCCGAAGAGCAGCCTGATCACGACGACGAGGAGACCTCGACCGTCAACACTGCCGTCACGAGCAAGTTGGGCACCGGTCATGGAGCATCTCCGGCCGGTTCCTCGAGGAAACGACATGTCGGCAACGATCGACCCATCGCCACGCCTCGCAAAAGGCTCCCAGCATCGCCTCTCAGTCAAGTCCACAATGTTGAATCCGACAACGACGCGGCGCCAGTGAATACTGCTGCCCGCCTTGCGACCACTGCTGCTGCTCCCAAGAAGAAGCCTGCGCGTATCTTGCTTCCATATGAAGACCCTAAGCCGAAGAAGCAGACCCAGCCGAAGAAGACGAAGGTAGCACCCAAGGCGGCGCCCAAGATCGCTGGAGCACTCAAAAACTTCAATAGCAAAGCGGCGCGCGACAAGTACGAGAACGAGCGCATGACCCATGCTCACGATATCAGCGGCAACATCACGCTCCCGGAGTTCAAGCGCTACGGACCCGGCAGCGTCGAGTCCACTATTGGACCATCGACGCTGGTGAAACCGAAAGTGCCTGAGCCGATCAGAGTGCCGGAAAACAAGGACTGGCTGCAGGAGTACCTTGAGGAGCAGAAGAAGCGCGTCAAAGAAAATGCGGAGCAGGATGAGTTCAATCAGCCCAAAGAGGTTGTGGCTTCGAAGATGGCGGCGCTTGGGAATCTGACTGCCATGGTGTCGTCGGCTACCTTGCCTGCCTCTCCGAAGCAGCCTTCTACGCTGAAGCCAACTGTGACCACCGAACTCGCTCAGACTCCGAAGAAGCAGCAAGTACCGGCTCACGGCCTGGCTGCTGTCCCCAAAACTGCAAACATCTCAGAGAAGCCGGCTGAGGTCTTTGTAGCACAGCAAAAGCCGACTGTCGAAGCCGACAAGGGAAAGGCCACAGAGTCGCCCAAGGAGACCCTCTCCATTGACAAACGGAAGGCTACTGCAGAGGCTGCCAAGAAGACGACCGAGGAGTCTCCGTCCAAGGGCTCTGAAGAGATCGCAACGAATGTCGCATCTAGCACGCGCGAGTTTGTTGACAAGTCCTCTCTGAAGGGTTTCAAGGCCAAGCTCGTGAAGATTTCCAAGAAGCCGGGCGAGACTTCTATGACCGCTTCAAAGGCCTCCGGCCCTACCGGAGTCTCGCAGAAGGACTTTGCGCAAGTACACGGAGGCAAGGGTACTCATCAGAAGCGTGTGACACTGGAGGACACTCAGCTGTCGCAGGAGAAGGAAGGGGAAGCGGTTCAAGTCTCAAAGGGCCTCACGGGTGGCAACGGCTCGACGCAGTCGTCTAATCCAACGCAAGCTCAGCCAAAGGAGAGCTTCAAGGAATCGACCACCACTGCCACGAAGCAGCAAAAGGCTACTGGCAGTGGAGTGGACTCGAATGCTTTAACTCTCAAGAAGGCAGCTCAGAGATCAACTGGAATCCCGCAAAAGCAGCTAAAGGCTGTTGGCGGTGGAACCACCTCGAGCACTACCAATTCCAAGATGTCGGCCCAGGGCCCTTCCGCAAGCATCCAAAAGCAGCAGCACAGCACTTCTGATACCTCTGATCTTAAGAGTACCGACAATTCCAGCAAGCCTCGGGAGAGCATCCCAAAGTCTAGAAGCTCAAGCAGCAACACCGCTCCAGCGGCCACCGCACCGGGATCCAAGAGCAAGAGAAAGCACGGTGATTCCGAGCCAGAGACCGACACTGAGGAGATTCCCCCGAAGAAGCGTAGTAAGACCGAAGCCGCCGATCAGCAAGAGGGATCTGATATCACCACTGTCCTGAAGACCACCAGCGCTGTGAGTCGCTCGCAGATGAATACTCCAGAGCCAGAGAGCTTATATGTCGCAAACACTGCCACCTCACCTGAGATAACGAAGCCGCAGGTGCCAAAGGCGAAGAGCAAGGATACCAGCAAGAGCAAGGAGAACCTGGAGGGTGACCGCGAGCTTGAGGCTAGGAATGAGGATACACCGCCAGAGAAGCAATGCGAGACTGAGCTTGTTGGCCAGAACAATGACTCGAATACAATCAGTGATCCGAAAAATACTGATACGACCGAAACTCCCCAGAAAATCACCCCAGAGCCGAAGAGCTCAAACACCATCTCTGCCTCCCCAGCAAAAAAGCAGGGAACGGGCCCTCACACGCCGCTGGCAAAGAGCAAGAGAAAGCTCAACGGCCATGAGCCCAAGGAGCCTGCCATTGAGAATGATCGCCCGAAGAAGCGCAGCAAAGTCGAAGAGGCTCCTCAGTCTCCATATGAGGAGTGCTCCAACGAAGATGACGATGATGATGCCGATCTGCAAGTGGCGAACGCTGAAGCGCTGGTGAAGCTGAAAGATGCCAGAGCTGCCAAGGGCGCCAGGCTTGGAAGCACACCGCCCGTTGAGAGCCCACTGCCTTCTGTGGAGCCTGCTTTAGTGATCTCTAAGGAGATCGAGTCTGCGGCTCCGGAGGAGACACAGCCCGGATCTGAGGTTGATGGTGAACATGATCCTGAAGAGAACAATGATAACGAAGTCGAAGACGACGAGCAAAACGATTCGATCTCTTCTCCGGCTCGCTCAACCATGTCTCCCAGCACAGATGGTTCCCTCACTCCCGGCTCTCCAACTAATGACTCCGGCGACATCAAGCCGAAAAAGGGCGTCGCCAGGAAGACAGATCCTAAGGCTCGCGAAGCCGACAGGAAGCGTCATGAGAGGAGGGCTGCGGCGAAGAAGGCCATTGGAGATGATGAGGAGGCCAAGAAGCGCGCGAAGAAGTTCATCATGGACTAATGATGAGATGTCGACGGCGCTGATGGTGTCGAAGGATCGACCGAATGATGGCGATGATGCCTGGAGCAACATTAGACGATACCGCTCTTCCTTCCGATATCTCTGGAGTCTGTTCTTTTCTTTTCTGCCTGCTTGTTTGATGGCTATGTCCGGATGATGATCCGGAGAGCTAGTATGCCCTTGGCCTCGATCACGTTTGAGTGGATTGCAGGCATTTCCTACTTGTTTTGTCTCTCGGCATGGAAATTGTTCTGGAGTTTCCCTTTTATGTTGGCTGCCACGGCTGTAATGGGAATTGAAGAGCTAGTATACCTTGGCTTCGATCCCCCCACCTACGGCGTGCACACCAGTCTCGAATGCTGCGAATGAGCTTCAATTTCTTGGTGTTTCGGCTTGAAGTCTCCTGAAGTTTGAGTTGCATTGGTTGATGGTCACGGATCGACTGGCTAGGAGCATGTCTTGGCCTCGCGGATGAGCCGTTCTGTGGCCTTGGAAGCTGTTTGCCCACTTGCGTTTGTTTTTTTGTAGAACATGGTCAATCCGGTAGCTTAAATGGATGCCCAATTAATGAACCGTCTTATGACAATTCCGAAGAGTTGAACTCATTGTGATTGCATTGTACCACGTACGGCGTGGTTGATTCGCATGAGCAGGAGAAGATTCACAGTCGAAGACGGCATCGCTAGGTACGACTTATCGCATGACACGCAAGTGTATGACTTCAGAGTGATAGTGAGCGTACTTATTCCGTGCTCTTGTGACAAGTTACGGAGATCATCTTCGGGCATTACAACGTGATGTGATGAGAGATCCATAGCTACGCGACATTGCCACCCGCTTGCTGACCTTTCCCAGCGTCTGGGGCGTGAGAATAGAGCCAAGCAGGAGTACCGCCACCACAGCCCAACAGCCTCACTTAGATATCCGATTATGAGATCCCCTCGAACGATGTCGTCTCCCGATTGGAACCATGTCTATCTGTACGTACACCAGTCTCCATATTAGCACCAACTGTTCCGTCCTTCCTCCATCCAAACGTCAACAAAGCACGACATCGTGGCGAATACAACAAAATGGATGCCGAAGGCCTCGCACGAATGCGACAAGACCGCCGCAAGCAGAGCGTAGCGGCAGCGATGATGCAGCCAGTGAGTGCTGACCTTACAACCCCACCCGAATCCGCCTGTTCCCTGATCCCCCTTCCAGTCTCGACCCTCAGCCGCAGTCCCTCGACAGACGCTTAACAGACCACCATTGGACAGGCCACCAGTGAGCAAACCCCGCGCCGCATCCATTGCAAAACCTGCGCGCAAGCAGACGATTCGGTTCACAGATCCGCCGTTTCAAGGGACGGCCGAGAGCAGCTGCGCAGGATCCGTAGGGGGTGAGGCGGCAGCAAAGAGGCGAGCGGATAGCCTGGTGGCGCCGTCTGAGAAGTCTCCGCAACGGCAGCAGCAAGAGGCGTCACGGCGCAAGAGTAGCGCGGAGTCGCCTTTCCAGTCGCGGTCATGGTCAATATTCTGGGATCCGCGGATACGCGCAACGGCGGGCGGTGATGGATCTGCGGATGGGAGTGGGTCGATTTCGAGGCAAGATCGACGTATCTCTAGTGCAGAGAGCGGCGACGACGATAACAGGCGGCCCTCATTCATGTCGCGGTGCAAGAGGGATCGGTTGCTGCACGTAGTCCTTGGGATGGTGATACTGGTGGGCAGTGCGCTGATTGTCGCCGGCGTGGTGTGGAGCGTGACACACCAAAGGCGTGTGATGGAAGACCAAAGGGACTTTGCCTGCGGTAAAGGCATAGCGGGAGGTCCGAAGTGCTCAGTGCGACTGAAAGGAGAAGAGGCGGGATTGCAGAAGGCAAGTTTTGTCGATGCAGAGGTCGTCGATTGGTGGTTGAAGAATCATTGCGTTTGGCGAAATCAAGAGAAGGAATGGTGGTGCGGCTCCGAAATTGGCGAGAAGCAAGGCGAAGGAGACGATGTGCTGCCGGATGGGACTTGGTTTGAGAGGGCTGGAAAGGCGTTTGATGAGCCTGGGATGTCTTGATCGAGACTCTGTTCGGGGCCGTAGTGTGTGAGCCAGTGGTTCATCTTATGTAGACGCCTCCAGGATCTTGTAGTCGCCAGTTCTAGCAATGTTGGAGAGAAGACGCCACGAGCCCTCTATTCCCATTCATCGTCGTCATTGTCTTCCTCAGGCCTGATCTTCTGTTGCCTCCGCATTCTCTCGTCAGTCTCTGTGATCTTGGCTCTCTCTAAGACACCACAGTCAAGGAGACGGTCCTCCAGCTGGGCCAGCTTGAAAGAGTCCGGCTTCGTCCCCAGACCCTCGAATCCGATGATACGATCAACGCCAACACCATCAATGAAAGCCAGAACGCAAGGCAGCACCTGAATGCCAAGCTTGACAACCAAGAAAGAAGCATTCTCAACATTGATGCTGACAATCCTCGTCTCATAGTGCTTCTCAGCAATGGGCCTCAACTTCTCGTCCATGATGCGGCAGCGGTTGAAATCCGGCTTCATGAAATGGACAACGCAATACTTGCTGCTGGTGGTGATCTCCATCAGCTGCTTCTCGTCCTTGATCTCCTGGTAAGTGCCATAAGATGCTTCCTTCTGGATCTTGGCGCGGTTGAGCTCGGCGTGCAATTGTTGCAGCCGCTGCTCACGCATGGCGGCGAAGGTGGCATTGTCGGAGTCCTCTTCCAGCTCGGCGATCAGCGCATCCTCGTCGTCCGAGTCTGTAGGCTGTTGCCTGTCCAGCACCTTGGCTACTTGAGAGTCGAGGGGAGGCATTGTGTCGCAGCTGGATTTGGTTTCCGTTTCACTGCGTCTGCTACTACGCGTGGCGATGCACGTAAGGCCAGACAAGCTTCTGTTTTGGGAAGTCGAATTTCAGACAGGGCAGCACGCGTGTAGCCGCGTGTTGCCTTAGGCTCTCACAGCTGCCAGGCTAGCGGGCGCGACGAGCGGCTTGGCCGGCGCTGGTAGACGGGCGCGACGGGGAAGTGGCTTGCCGCTCGCCGTCTGCCACCCTAACGACGTCCCTGCGTGGATGATCGCCGTCTCAACCTCAGCGTCGTCTCCGCCATACCGAGCCCTCGCTAAGACCACGTCCACTGCCCTATTTCGCTTATACGCAAGATATATTATAGCTTCGGACTATGAGCCGCCGCATCTCTTTATACATTACACTGTCCAATAGCATCGGCGATCGCTCCGCCGCCCCACAACGACATCCGTTATCAGGACAAAAAGAAACCAAACAGAGACAGAACCAGCTCACCGGCTCTCAGCCTTGCTCTCGGACCTGCTGATCCCGTCCGAGTCGCCGTCGGTGGCATAGCTCACTGCGTGTGTGACTTCGACCTTGCGCATGATGCCGTCCGGCTGCGCTGTGTTCTTCTCGCCGGATATCGAGACCGAGTTGCCTTGAGCGTGCGGGACCAGTTCCACCTCGTCCGTCGCCGTCTGCGTGCCATTCGCGTTCTTACCCTTGACGAGTCCGCGGCGCGATGCAAAACTTTTGAGTCTGCTGCCACTGGATGCTGTCTCGCCGCGCTCGGCAGAGCGCGAGGACCCATATGCGCGGTCGCGGAAAAACTTGAACTGGCCCACCGCTGCGGGCAGGCAGCAGCAGATCAAGGCAATGCCGGCTTCAGCGTTGCTGCTATGAGTCAGCTTGGGATCTGTATCCATTTTTGAGGTCCGCAAACTCACCCTGACAATACGACCTGGACGAAGAGAATCGTGTAATCCGGGGAATCGCCGTCTGTGAGGATAAGGTGCAGGCGCCACGCACTGAAAGCAGTCGCAAGTCCTCCTACGGCCAGCATAAGGCCAACGCGGATTTTCTTCTTTTGCGGGATTTGTAGCGACCACGTCAGTGGCAGTGGCAGAAGCAAGATGATCGTGTCCGTCACCGTGCTGATGATCGAGTCGGCGGTGATGAGAGCTGACTGATTCAAACACTTCTCCGTGTGACCGTGCCAGTAGGCCGAGATGGGCGCACAGATTCGGATCTTGAGAATCAGACCGATGATATAGTATATTGTCAGGAGACCGCCCAGAGCGTAGATCCCCAGGACTTTGTTCCTATATGGTGCAAAGACTCGCGCGATTAATGAGAGGAGGCTGAGTTTGATGAAGAGTGTCATCAAGGCGTAGAAGATCGTTGCGGAGTACATCGCCTGTTGGGTGGAGTCAGTCGATGTGAAAACTGATGTTCGAAGGTTCGCAGCACCACCACATACCTTCATGTACCTGACGAAGGAGACCGTGTCCACTTCCCAGAGGTGGTATCCGCCTCCATGCATGCTAACTATAAAAGTCAAGGTCAGTTGCGCTTAGCCCAAGATTGCATTGAGAAAACTCACGGAGTATGCCACTGATACAGTATCCAAGCAAGAGTACCCATGATATCAACGTGAGATCTGTAGAAGGTCAGCTGGTGTGGTCTCAGAAACCACAGTCCGACAGCGACTTACAGTCGTCTACAGCAAGATGAAGAGTTGGTGTTCTCAATTTCTGAACTCCGCGAATGGCGAAGAAGAACGTGCAAATTCCAATGGTCAAGCCTTGCGTGACGAGGTTGATGGTTCGGATGACATCCGTAGGATTCTGCAGGTCAGCCACAACGCCCGCAGGCGGCGGCATCACGGCTTGGGACATGGCTTCTTCGACCTCGTCGATGGCTCTTTGGGTGTCGAGGTGGGCTTCTCCAGGCGCCGGGGTGTATCCCATGCCCGGGAGGAGCAGACTATTAGTAGCAGGCAGATCGACAGATCCCAGAAAACCAGGGATGGCCACATCTTGCGCAACTTCTCGTGACTGGTTAAACAACGGACAATATCCAATGCAGCGCTATGGCCTATGCAGCTCAGGCCAAGCGCGACCGAGAACAAGCTCGTAGGGCTCCATGGCGCCCAGCCTTGACCCTAATGCAGGCTTGCAGTGGAAACGCGCCATCGAGTAAGAATCCCTGACGCGACAAGAGACAGCAATCCCTCGCTTCAGTCGGTACTCCACTGCACTCGTAAGAGGCGTATCCAGGGTTCTCAAACGCCGGCACGCGGTAGGCCTATACGCCCGCTCGGCGCACGCGACAACTCATATCCCCCACCACCAGAGCCGTCGAGCTCGCCCAATCCCTGCGTGGCATCCTAAATCGTCCACTGGCAACATTTAAGACCCCTCCCACCCTCCCGGGCCTCGAGGGAAAGGGAGTCAACTTCCCCGTCCCAAACCCCCCTTCTCGCTTCCCATCAACCAGCCCACCGCTCCCAACCAACCATGGCCACACCCAACCCCCAACCCTCGCTGGCGACCAGCAAGCTCTTCGAACCGCTCACCATCGCCCACGGCAAAATCACCCTCACGCACAGAGTCATCCTCGCGCCCCTAACCCGCAACCGCGGCTCGCCGCTCAAACCCACCAGCACAGCCTCGGACCCCAACCGCACATGGCTGCCCACCGACCTGATGGCGGAGTACTACGCGCAGCGCGCGTCGCGCGGCGGCCTGTTGATCACCGAGGGCGTGCCACCCTCGCTCGAGGTACGTGCGTCGCACGACGACGTTTTAACCGTCCGATCCTAGGGTGGTGATAGCGGTCCTGCCTAACGGCGCTAGCGAAATCCTTCCCGCTTTCATCACGGCTCTCGAGCGGGTGGCCGTTCGGGGAGGCTGCGCCGCCGGCTGGGGCGCCGCCGGCTTCCGGCCGTTGGACGATCGGCGCGCGTGCAGCTGTCAGTCCTGCGGTTGCACTGGCCGGAGCCGGATGAGACTCCTGTGCGGCTGTGGAATAGTTGGACGGTTACTGGAGCCTGCCCGTTGCAGAGTTTGACGGCTGTCATACCGAGAGTGGAGCGTTGCCATATGATCGACATGGTGGTCGATCAACGCTGGAGTCCGCGTTCGCCCTTCCTGGTTGGTGGAAGGGCGGAGTGGGCTCCGTGCGGCGCCGATGCGATACGGCATTATTGATACCTTCCGGCTGACATGTGACAAGCAACAAAAGACACGAACAGGCAAGCTAACATGCGTAACCACAGGGGAACGCCATGCCCGGCGTCCCAGGCCTCTTCCTGGAAGAACAAAAGCCGGGCTGGGCCAAAATCGCCTCTGCGATTCACGCAAAAGGCGGCGTCGCCTACATGCAGCTGTGGCACTCCGGGCGCGCCAACCTGCCGCACATGACGGGCACGCCGATCCTCAGCGCGTCCGCGACGCCGTGGGATGATCCCGAGGAGTGCTTCATGTTCCCGCCGCCGCACACGAGCAAGCCGCTGCGGTACGCGGACCACCCGCCGAAGGAAATGAGTGTTCATGATATCAAGCGGACGATTGCGGATTACGTGCGAACGGCTAAGTGGGCGATAGAGTGCGGCTTTGATGGAGTGGAAGTCCATGGCGGAAACGGCTATCTCGTAGAACAGTTTCTGGCCTCGAACGTCAACAAGCGGACGGACGACTATGGAGGGTCACCGGAAAAGCGCTGCACGTTTGCACTCGAACTGATGGACGAGCTGAGCAAGGCGATCGGCGAAGAGAACCTGGCCATTCGACTGACGCCATTCGGGCTTTTCAACCAGATCCGGTCGGAGCAGCGTCTCGAGACATGGGGCACACTGTGCAGGAAGCTGAAAGAGAATCACCCGCATTTGTCGTATGTGAGCTTCGTCGAGCCTGTAAGTTCACCTCGAATCTGCCATCGCAGCCGGCACAGATTCGAATTCTGCGCTGACTTAGCCTCCAGCGCTACGAGCAAATCTTCAGCGCCTCAGAGAAACAACGCTTCCTCGACTCTTGGGACCTGTCCACGGTCGACCTCTCCTCCTTCCGCGCCATCTTCGGCGACACGCCCTTCTTCTCCGCCGGCGGGTTCGACGACAAGAACTCGGCGCAGGCGATGGACAGCGGGCTGTACGACGGGCTGGTGTACGGGCGGTGGTTCATCAGCAACCCCGACCTGCCCAGGAGGCTGAAGGAGGGACTGGCGCTGAACCCGTACGATAGGAGTAGGTTTTATGGACCGTTTGAGGAGCCTGAGATTGGGTATACGGATTATCCGGCTTGGGAGGAGGCTCGAGGTTGATGAGAGCGAGCATGGCCCATTGGTGGAGCGAGTACCCGGTTGATAAGGTAGACGATAAATACGATGTTCCTTTTGAACCCGCTGCCGTACCTCACCTTGCTCGTACTGCTTACATCTGAGGAAGGTGGCTTCATCACGACATCCACAGGGTGGCGTTGATGACACGAGCCCGGTGTAAGGTCACGGCCTGGTCGCAGAGAAAGCTTGCCTAGCCGCTATGTCTATGCTCGTTCAGGATATCGGCAGGACACGCACGAGCGATCGGATAGGAAAGAATCAGCCAACAAGCATGGCAGCAGGGTGTTTCCGTGAAGCGTCGCAAGCGATGGGATTGTTGAAACGCCACTCCGGTCAGCTAGTGGCGCCATCCCGTTGCGCCACGCTTCGAAAGAGTGGACCCGGCTTTGCTTCAAGATTGTGAAACAGGGCTACAGCGGCTGCTGTCGTTGTCTGCCAAGGTGGCAGAGGCGATGTATTCACGTAGAAGCGAGAGAATGATGTTTCGAAGAAGTATACTAATTTCTTCAACGAATGGAAAAAATATTCAGCAGGGGTAAGCCCTCCTATAAATTTGGCTCGTGTTTGGCGGATTACGACGCCGGCGCTGCAAAAAGCGTCCGCATAAACGTACACGAAGCCCCTCGGCCCGCAGCTGGCCCAGCCGTTGCCTCGCGGGAGCCCTCAGGCTGCCAGGCCCGTCTACACACATCTCACCTCCCCCATCGCTGCCGTCCAAGAAACATTGGCATTTCGTCTTTCGCTGCGCTACACCCTCCCGTCACCTCCTCCCGCACACCGCGCGTCTGCGCACCCCGCCACCACCATTACCTCCTTCATCGGCGTCTCTTCGTCGCTCGGACGTCACGGTCGCTCCCCTTGGGCCGGCGCAAGATCCCCCCTTACATCCGCTTCACCTTCGCCCTCACCCGCCGAGAGGCAGGACCCGTTCAGCATGGCCGACGACAAGAAGAGAGATCACACCATCGAGCTCGGCGACAGGCAACCCAACAACACCTTCGAGGCCGCCCCTAAGCCCGCGCCCATGCCCTCCTCCTCGTCCTCCACCATGAACAACCCACCTCTGTCGATCCTGGCCTACTGTGGCAGCAGTATCCTCATGACATGTACCAACAAATTCGTCCTGACCGGCACCTTCAACCTCAACTTCTTCCTTTTGGCTATTCAGGTGGGTTCAATCGCTAAAGGGTTGGGTGGAAATATTTTGGCTGACGGAGGATAACAACAGAGCGTCGTCTGCATCATTGCGATCCAAACGCTCAAGTTCATGGGCATCGCCAAGTTCCGCGACTTCAACACGGACGAAGCGCGCAAGTGGTTCCCCATCTCCCTGCTGCTCATCGGCATGATCTACACCGGCAGCAAGGCCATTCAGTTCCTCAGCATCCCTGTCTACACCATCTTCAAGAACCTGACCATCATCCTGATCGCGTACGGCGAGGTGCTCTGGTTCGGCGGCTCCGTCACCAGCATGACACTGCTCAGCTTCGGTCTCATGGTCTTCAGCTCTATTGTCGCAGCATGGGCCGACATCTCCCACGCTCTGTCCTCCCACTCCGGCGACAGCAGCACTGGCGAGGCCGCCGACAAGGTCGCTACGCTCAACGCCGGCTACGTCTGGATGCTCATCAACTGCTTCTGCTCTGCCGCCTACGTTCTGGGCATGCGCAAGCGCATCAAGCTGACCAACTTCAAGGACTTCGACAGTACGTCCATTTCCATTTCCATTTCCATTTCCACTACTACACAATTTGCGCCTTGACTAACTTCTTCGCTCACAGCCATGTTCTACAACAACCTCCTCTCCATCCCCGTCCTGCTCGTCTGCTCCCTGTTCCTCGAAAACTGGTCCTCCGCCAACATTGCCGTCAACTTCCCGCCCGGCCAAGAAACCAAAGTCCTGACCGTCATGATCATCTCCGGCCTCAGCAGCGTCTTCATCTCCTACAGCTCCGCGTGGTGCGTGCGCGTCACCTCCTCGACGACCTACAGCATGGTGGGCGCGCTCAACAAGCTGCCCATCGCGATCTCCGGCCTGGTCTTCTTCGACGCGCCCGCCACGCTCGCTAGCGTCAGCGCCATCTTCATCGGTTTCGTCTCGGGTGTTGTGTATGCTGTTGCGAAGATGTGGCAAAGCAAGAGCAAGGATCAGGGTAAAGGCGTGTTGCCCACCAGCGCGAGTGTGCAGAGCATGAGGGACTCGCTGAAGTCATGATTCGGTGGTTCGCCTGAGACGGAGTAGTGTGATTTGCGCCTGACGCAGGGCGTCCATTGCTGGGCGGAGAGCGTTCAGAAACGGGATGACGGTTTGGAAGAGCATAGGACGCGCCAAAGATGGACGGAAAGGCACGTCCGACAGCAAGACCAGACGAAAAATAAGACGGCTTCTTGTTTTGCGCCTCTGAGGAGCTTGTGCCACCCACGTGGCCGAGTGCTCCGCACCCGTCGACTTTAGCTGCGGTTTTGTTCAAGACGATTGTGTTATCAAAAAGAAAGAGTCAAGATCTCGCGGCGAATGTAGCCATATACTTGTATAATAATTTGCATGCACGGCACGTTGAGCCCGCTGTCTCCAGCCAGCCCTTTTGAAGGGACGAAGAGTACAATGGCTGGCATTTGTTTTATCCCACTTGTGGACTTGGCCAGCGTTTATATTCTTCTCTAGCCATACCCATTGTCCAGAGCCGCGCCGGCTCTCAAGGCAGCCATCTGCCATTTTATACAATCCCAGCCCATCCCAACTCTTCTCCCACGCGTCAATGTTCCCAATATACTCAAGCTCGTCGCTCCAAATCCACTCCTTCCCAAACCCCAATCATCCCAAAACTCCTTCTCCCCCTCTAAAACGACGCAAACCCCGTAAGCGCAACCATAACGGCAAAGCTAACCTTCAGCGCCGCGTCGTCCTGCACCGCGCTCCGCAGGTTCACGCCCTTGACGTACTTCTGCAGCGTCTCGTAGGGGATCAGCGAGACGCCCAGGCGCTTCTCCGCCGTGTGCACGCCCAGGAAGCCGAGGCCGAGGAGCAGCGTGAGGGGCTTGCTGAAGAGGGAGAGGGCGAGGCCGGCGACGAGGCCTGGATTGACGTGTTAGTCTGCGCTGTCTCTTTGACAGGGGAGGGAAGGGGGTTGTGTCGACGTACCGAGAACGCTGCCCGTCGTGATCTGCCTAACGGCCTTCGCGTTGAGCCCGCCGCGCTTGTTGACGACGGGCGTTTTGGCGTCGCGCTGGTACTGGTTGAAAGACCAGTTTTTGGGGTTGGAGGAGGACGAGCTGAAATCCTGGCTGGTAGCGGGGACGGCGGAGTCGAGGCGCAGGGGGTTTCGGCGCTGGTGGGAGAGGAAGGCGAAGGTGGCGCCGCTGAGGCCGAGGGCGGCGGTCGAGCAGGTGAGGAGGGGGCGGTGGAGGAGGAGGGACATGTTGGGCGGGGCGAGGTGGTTGAGTGTTTTTTGGGGGGTTGCGGCAGGATCGGAAGAAGTCAGTTGTATCTGTAACTAGGTATAGGGGAATAGGAGAGAGTGTAGTTTGGTTTGTATTAGCGACGTGCAGTGCTGGCCATTGGCGTTCGGACTTTGGTGCTCGTGGTCGTTGTTGCTGACGTCACGCGACGGTGAGAGCTTCGGACTGCCGCGGCTTACGCTCGCTATATTTATCGTGTTAAGGATCGAGTAAATACAATGTGCATTGATTTGTTGTGCTTCTTTCTGGGAAGAATGAATTGACAACCCGTAGCTTGATTGCCATCCAGAAGTTCGTGCACATGGGTGGAGTTGAAACATCTATTGGTATTGACAATGCTTCTATCGAAAACACATTTGTCCACCTCCTTCTCCAGAGGTGATCCACCCATCTAATACGGTGCGCATTCCCTCTCCAACCACTTCTTCGTCCTATCGTCTCCCTCAAAGAAGCCGCCTGTCTTCTCCAACACCTCCTGATGATAAGCATTCAACCACTCCCTCTCGCCATCACTCAACAGCGTCACATCGACCAGTTTCCGGCACATGGGCACCATGGTAACGTGCTCAAAACCCAAGTACGGCTTATCGCCAAATCGGTACTTGGTCTGCGCCTCGGTAACAACAATCACGTTCTCAATCCGAATGCCGTAGTTACCGTCCTCGTAGTACCCAGGCTCGTTGCTGATGACGTTGCCCGGCGCAAGAGGGACCTCAGAGTACTGCACGCGCGTGCCGATGCCGATGGGACCCTCGTGGACGTTCAAGAAGGAGCCGATGCCGTGCCCTGTGCCGTGGCGGTAGTCCAGACCGTAGTGCCAGAGGTGCTGGCGGGCCAGGGCGTCGATGGCGAAGCCCGAGGTGCCCTTGGGAAAGCGGATCTGCTCGAGCGCGATGTGGCCTTTCAGGACAAGAGTGTAGGACTCACGTTCTTGAGGTGTCGGATCGCCGAAGTGCAGGGTGCGGGTCGTGTCGGTTGTGCCGTCAAAGTATTGCGCGCCGGAGTCGCAGAGGTAGACTTTGGCGGGGTCGATGATAGAGCAGTTGCCGGGTTCGGCCTTGTAGTGGATGACGGCGGCGTTCGGGCCAGTGGAGGAGATGGTGTCGAAGCTGAGGCCGGCGAACTTGTCGTGCTTGCTGCGGATGGCTTCGAGTTTGTCGGAGGCTTGCACTTCATCGAGAGTGGATTTCTTCTCGATGAGCTCGTGCTCGAGCCAGGCAAAGTATTCGCTCAAGGCAGCGCCATCGCGAATGTGGCATTGGCGCATACCTTCGAGCTCGGTGGCGTTCTTCACTGCCTTGGCGTCACCGACTGGAGAGCGCACCTCTTCCACCTTGTCCGGACCGCCGAGGGCTGATGACAGGGCCCAAGATGCCTTTGTTGAAATGAGGTACTTTTGGGATGCAGAGCCTGATGCAGCAGATGACGACAACGCGGTGATGTCTGAGAAGATATCCTCGTAAGGGCGAATAGTGACCCCAGAAAGATGGGCCTTCGCATCCTCAGGCAGTTTAGAATCATCAATGTACAGCGTAACTGCGGAGGGGGTGATGACCGCGTAGGCGAAGAAAACCGGGTTGTAAGGGATGTCGTTGCCGCGAAGGTTGAACAGCCAGGCGATCTCATCGAGCATGCTGACCACAAACCCAGCAACCTTCTTCTTCTCCATCTCTTTTCGAAGCTCCTCCACCTTTTCTTGGAAAGGCTTGCCAGCATACTTCTGAGGGTGGACCTTGACCGGCTCGTTTGGTCGCGCAGGCCTGTCTTGACCCCAAACCTTATCCACAAGGTTCTCCGAAATCGCGATCAAGTCTTGTCCACCCTTCTTCTTGATCTTCTCAGCCAGCTTCCGCGCATCAGGCGCAGTGAGTGTCGTCGGGTCGGCACCAACGATCTTCTTGCCAGAGCTCTCCGCGGCCTGCTCAGCAGTCCAGTCTTGCCATGTCGGAACATCCTGGAGACCCTGCTTGAGAAGCGTCCAGTTACCGTCAAGCTGTTTGCTGGCTTGGTTGAAGTAGCGGCCGTCCGTGGCCAGCGCGGCCTTGTTGTGGGTGATGACAGCCGTGCCGGCGGACCCAGAGAAGCCAGAGATGAACTCGCGGCGTGCATCGCTCGGGGCTATGTATTCGGACTGGTGGGAATCTTCAGAAGGCACGACTGCGGCGTGCGTCAGTCAGCGTTCGTGCGCGGCTGTTGCGGCGGGTCGTACTGTAGATATCTACCTTGTTCTGGGTCATGAGCTCCCGCAGCCGCTGCAGGCGGGCGGTTGTGTTGACTTGGTCCATCTCTGCCGGGCGTCGCAGAAGAGGTGAAGTGGTGAAAGTCCGGGTTGACACTCGCGCGGAGCTGGAGACTGCGCGCAATGCAGTCCTGAACATGAGAGAGAGTGGGTCCCTGTGTATGCGGCCAAAGGTGTCCTGCAGCAACGGAGTCGGTTACTCAAGCCATCTGAACGCCGACCGCGGCCAAGCGAGTGTACAGGGTGGACGCGGCTGACGCGCCGCACGTGACTACTGAACTTCGACGCTACCGGCGTCTTATGACTGGTGATATTCACGCACATAATGCTCGCTCTCATGAGTGTAGTAGTATTGTTTGAACTCTACAGATAACTAAAAACTGACGGTCAACTCAGGCCAAGTGGTAGAGATGTGTTTTTCCATCTTGTAACCCGCAACATCCTCGATCGTTAGTTTCCCAGGCTTCTTGTCGACTGAGCTCCATCCGATGCGTTCAGTCAGGTCTAACCTGGCTCTCAGACTCGCAGCTTGCAGCATGGTGGCTCTTGGTTTCCGCAGACTCTCGTAACGTTTGAGCAATACCTCGACGCTCTCCTTGCTTACGTTTTCTGCAGAGAACATCATACCAAGGGCGCCTGCATCTTCAAAAGCACTCACAGCACCCTGGCTCTGATCAGGCATCATGGGATGCGCAGAATCTCCAGCCAAAGCCACTTTACCCTTCGCCCAGTAGGCATACGGCTTGTGATCGTATAGTCTCCACATCTTGATATCCTCCGCCCTAGCAAACAGTTTCTTCATATTTGGCTCGATGGTATCGAAAGTTTCGACCAGTTGTTGTGGTGTTGCCGAAAAATTCCAGCCATCCTCGCGAGTGTCGTTCTTGCTAGCTGGGTAGAAGCAGTAACAGCATATCATATCACCGCCGGCAGCGGGTGACATGACAATCTTCTCGATGCCCATACCGCCCCAGTACTCGATTGCATTGCGCGTGACATACTCAGTAAGCCCAAGCTCCTCAAGCGTTTCGATGGTGACAATGCACCGGAAGCAGCATGACGTCGACGGTGTGGCAATTGTCTCGACGCCCATCCCGGTTCGCAGTTCAGACTGAGACGAGCGTGTTAGTATGTCCGACATCAATGGTTCAGTTCTGGGGAAAGCTCACGCGAATGCCGTCCGCGGCGATGACAAGGTCCGCCGTGATCTCCAACCCATTCTCGAATTTCACCCACCCACGTTCAGCGTCTATTCCGATTGCTTTGTGATTCAGCAGAAGCTTAGCGGGCGGGCCTTGTCCTTCCGGGGAGGTTGCCGTCCTCTTTGACTCAGCATGAATGTCGCGACGATGGAAGCTGTAGTAGTGTGTTCCAAACTTGCCCTTGTAGTCGCCGAAAGGGTACTTGGATGTGATTTCTCCTGTAGACCAATCGTGCCAGACCATGTCTGTAAGGACAACAGGGCGGGCTCGTTCTATGTCAACTCCCCACTTTTGCAGGAACCTGGATCCGTTGGAAGCACATGAGATGTTGGACCCAACTTCACCTGAGAAGTCATATCGCTCGTACAGCGTTACCTGGTGGCCCTCTCGGCGAAGAGAGATAGCACACGCAAGGCCACAGAGACCAGAGCCGATGACAGCAACGTTGAGAGGCATGATGCTGATAATGATATGATACGGTTGAGGACTTGATAAGATTCGATTTGTTGACAGGCCGCACTGCCAGTGTTAAAGCGATCATTATGTTCTATATATGTCAGTAAACTAGCAGGGCTGGTCAGTCTAATCGCTGTACTCGGACATTAAGACAAGCGATACTGCCAATCGGAAGCCTATCTTTGATAGACCTGCGTTCCGCGAGGCTCTTTCGGGTAGCCGCGAACCGCATTTCCATTCCTGGTTTGGACCATTCCCGACCCTTGGAGGCTGTGTGGGGATGCCCCCGCACCCCCGCAAAACTCACAATGGGGTCTAACGCTATCCCAGCGCGCAAAAGTTGCAACGCAAGGTCTCACGAGAAGTCAAGTCTATCACTGCGGCCACGGTGCACGAGCATTGATGCTCTATGGTTCGAAATGACATGTGCAGGATATGCTGATAAATTTGTATCTATGCTACATTATACAACGTCCAATCCATTGTCCATGAGCCATTTGATCCAGTGTGATCCATCACGTGAACCATGCGAGTCAAGTCGAGCCCACATGGCAGAAACAATTTTATCCACCTGGTCGATGCGGTCTCCTGGGAACACTCCGCGCATAGCCATCAAGTGATTCTTAGCAAGCACGCGGGCTTGTGCCGTAGCGACAGTGCTAGTGTCGAGCACTACTCGACCGAAGTTGTCGAATGCGGGTTTTGGTATGCGCAATTCAGAGCAGGCAATCGCAAATGGAACAAACTGAAAACGCAGTATCGGGGATCCCCCGTGTGTTTCCAACGCAAGGTCGATGACATGCCGTGCCATCATGCCCAATTTGATGTCAGTTCCAGCCTCATCAGCCAATTGTGACCCAGGACTGGATGAGTTATGCTGATCAGCTGGCCCATCACTCAAACATGGAAACACACGATATAGCTGCAACAGAGCAGCGGCCTGATATATCTCGGCTAGCCGGGACAGCTGTGTGCTCGTTGACGCGCCATCCCCAGACAACTGCTTCCCTTTTGTTCGATACATCAAAAGTCTTTCCTGAAGCGTTCTCGCTGCGCACTGGTGCGAGATGTGTGTGCAAGGCCCCTGCTGGGTCTCTCCGACTGTGCCTTCGTGATGACGCACGAGCTGACCAACTTTTGTGAAGAGCTTGATAAGATCAGCGGAGTCTCCAGTCCAGGGATGCAGGTGAGTGCTCGAGGAGGGTGGAAGGTATATTGAGCTCATTAGAACATCGTGTGAGGCCGTACTGCCGAGCCGGGTGAGGGACGGTTCAGAGGCGCTCATGTAGGTGAAAAACATCTGCCAGTACGTCGAGACGCCCCGACTGAACGGACTGGTGTGATTAGAGGGAAGAGATTGGTGGGGTAGCATCGAGAACTTCTTGAATAGATCCACCATTGAGTCCAGCGGCTGCAACCAACCAGCAGATGCGCCTAGCAAGATCAAGCTCAATGCCAGAGAAGGATTATGTCTCTCCGAGAAAGATCTTTGAAGTTCATTTTCTAGAACCTCTTTGGCCTCTTGTCGTAATTCCCGAGCCTTCCGCGACAGACTAGGAGTTGAACTCGCCAGAAACGCAAGAGACATGCTCTGTATGACTAAAGGTAATGATCGTGCGTTTTGAGAGGTCCACATGTTTGCGACGTCGGTTATGAATGGGTTCTCGATATGGGGAGAGCATGAGAGTAGAGGTCCGATGCTGCTAAAGTAGAACGAGACAGAACTTGTTGTTGAATCTGAGAGCATGACCATTGGCGGACGAGTCAACTGCTGAAGAGAGGCCGGGCAGTCGAACATCGGAACCGTTGTGGTCATGGAGGTTATGTCTTGTGACTGTTCCAACGATGACCAATCCAGCTCTTGGGATTTGGTGTTGCCAAAGTCGAAATCGGTTGTAAATGGCCAGTTGGAGTGCTGCTGCCAGGCTTCGAGATCTGGGAGTTGATTCCTGCCATCGGCGTGAGGCACGCTGTTTGGTTCGGGCAAAGAATAAAGATCGTCCTCCATTTGTGACCATATAGTGAATTCTGTCGGTAGGGAACTGGATCCTTCTTCGAAGACTGATGTCGCGCCAACGAGATCCGTCATATCATGAAAGTAAACATCATCCATAGCTGGTGATCCCCACAGCAGCTCCATTGTAGGCGCAACTGTCTGCTCGTTGGCTGACTGATGGAAAAATGGTTCTGCTGAACGCGGCGAGCATTCGAGCTTCTTGTTTTGATGTGAGTCCTTCTTCATACGAGTTGTCGTGACCCATTTAAGTTCCCGGACCCCATACTCGCACGGGACGCGCTTCTTATTGCAATATTGACAGGCTGGCCTCTCTTCGCTGCATTTGATCTGTAGGACCATCAGCCAAGTGCTGTCAATTCATGTTTAAGGAAAAGACGCTACGGTAGGACTAACGTGACGTTTTCTGCACCGCTGGCATCCATTGCGTGACTTCTTCGCTAGGTGCTCCATTTCATACTCTAAAGGTAAGTCCCTATGGCGGTTCTGATTCTTGAACAGATGCAGCTTGGGGCGGGATGAAGGGAGAGCAGCGAGGGATGCGCTCGAACCAGCCGACACCTTATCGTGGCGGTTCTCAAAGCGGGGTGATGGTCGATAGCGAAACCTTGACATCGCGTCCAATGAACGGGAGCTCATCCTGCCACCCTTGTTCTGGGCAGCCTGGACCCTTGAAACGAGATTGGGAGATATGCGGTATCTCCAAACAGGCTCTCTACATGTGCTAGCACTACTGAACTTCTGACTATCTTCATCCAGTCTTCATGTACTCTTCAATGTGCACTTCTCTTGCAATCACAGAAGCGCTCTCGCCGTTACCACTAGCATCTTCCTGGACTTTGATTCCTTGAATCGGTAATGAACGCAGACCGAAACCGCTTCTCAAAAATGAGACCAGCGTCTTCCTGCCTTGCCACAATGGTAGTAGGGTGATAGTCAATGCAGCTCCCCAGGCCCAGAAGAATGTAATGACCTGTCAATGTCAGCGAATGTCTGTCAGAAGCGGTGCTGGGCGCTTCTACTAACCACCCAGCCCTTGAAAAACCCTTTAGAGAAAATGTATCCCGTTCCGAACATGGGAAGAGGCCACAGGACCATCATGGCGAGGAAGAAGAAGATCGTGGCAAAGATCGCCAATTTGGTTCCCCTCCTGAGCTTAGCATCCATTTCCGCAGTCACCACCTCCGCGTCCGCCTGTTCACGAACTTGCTCGACCGTCATTCCTGCGACGTCGATGTCGTTCGTGGTGTGAATCCCAGTGGATAGGAGGGACCAGTCGAACGTATCCACGCCGAATGCATAAGTCAGAGCCACAGAGTAGATGATACCAGACAACACCGAGACAACATTTCCAATCAGAAGAGGGTATATAGCGCTTGTCGACGCGATTGTGATTTCTCCGTGCATAGCATGAGCGGAACCAAGCCAGGAGGCGATCGAAGTTATCGAGCCCAAGATTGGAGCGAAGATGACTGCCATTTGGTTCTGTTGCTTCCATAGCAGAGTCGCATAGAATGGGAAGACGGCGCAACCACAGAATATACCGATACATGTCACGATGTAATTGACTCCGATCTCGGTCCTTGATATGCCTGTGGCAATCGCAGCCATGAGTAAGCTCCAAATAGCGACAGCAAGGTGTGACATGCGGACCAGCTGGCCTCCGGATGCATCCGGGTTGAAGTATTGCTTGTAGACATCGTAGATGTAGACCGCTGCGATGGACACAGTATCGGCACTGAAGCCGGAAGTGCAGGCCATGAATACCATGATGAGTACAAGGACAGAGCCTGCTTGGCCCATCATGGCGCCTGCGGCGATTGGGAGGGTCAAGCCTTGCGCGACCTCTGTTGGAGTGATAGCACGGGGAAAGAGAGCAGTGAACTCCATAGCCCTAGCAGAGAGCCCGAAGGTGGTTGCCAGGCAGAATGGGATGCTGAACCATGCTACACCTCCGATGATGTAGCCTGGAAGCGTTGCCGCAGGGTCTGCAGTTATGGCCTTTTGGAAAAGCTGCACGTCAATCGTGCAGCCAAAGATGGCACACCAAAGGACGATACCAAGAAGTATCGCGTCTTCGGATCTCATCGTAAGATATTCCCCACCAGCGTTGCCAGGCACCGGACTACGTTCTGCGGCTTTTTTCAACAACTCCCAGACCCGGTCAGGACTGCCGAGAACTTTGTCGGGTTTCGCATATGCAACAAAAACTCCAGCGAGAACTGTGCAGTGGATGAAGATTGTATTGATGTAGTCGGTGATGATGACAGCCTTGACTCCGCCACTCAAGGTGAAGAGGACGATTCCGCATGGGAGGAGAAAGATCGCTGCAATCTGGTTCATGCCGGTCATGATGCTGAAGACGGCTGAGCCTCCAATGAGAATGTTGACGCAATTGATTGTGCAGTAAAGTGTAGAGTATGCCATGAAGACGATGTGACCAGCTTTGCCATACCGTATCCGGCTGATCTCAAAGAATGTGTGCGCGGCTGGCGCTCTCCTTTTCAGCTCAATTGCTGACAATACAAAGACGCCAATGACCGTCAATGCTCCAGCACCGTAGAAGTAGGCGCCCGCAACACCGTACGAATAGGACCATGTTGTCGATGATAAGAGCGTTGATGCAATTGTCCAGGATGAGACGACGGCAGACGCTGTAAGACCAGATTTGATCGATCTCTTCGCGGTCGTGAACATCTCTGATCCCTGAACTTCATTCTTATGCTTCGCAGACCAAGTGGAAATGGAGTGAACTATCGCAACGAACAAGCAACCAAATCCT
This sequence comes from Septoriella neoarundinis, assembly GCA_022813125.1. Classification (NCBI taxonomy): domain Eukaryota; kingdom Fungi; phylum Ascomycota; class Dothideomycetes; order Pleosporales; family Phaeosphaeriaceae; genus Septoriella; species Septoriella neoarundinis. Next base: position 116,002 of record JAKLND010000040.1, read on the forward strand.
AGTATGATGCCATAACCAGTACCTAATAAGTCTTGATCAGATCTGAGCTATTGAACATATTGATGGTGGAACTCGATTGTGATCTTACCCTGCGGCAGCTTGCCAAGAACAGATTGATCTGACATAGATTCGAGTATTCAATGTTGGGGTTATAGTAGAGCAATGGTGGTGTTGTGATCGAGTACTGAGATGGGTACATGTTTGTAAAGACTGTTCTATATGTGCTGGTCTCTGATCTCTTCAACAATACTTAATACGCTAAGCTCGCAACGCCGTCTCACCTATGGCCTCTCCGATGGTATGGAACCTTCGCTATCGACCCCTCAGCCCAATTGGGAAAGGCGGTCCGCCATGCTGGAAAGTGAAAGTTACACCTGCGCTAACGTAAACGGAGGGGTAGCCAGTCAGGGCTGTATCGCGATAAGCCTACCTAGACGCTGTCTCCTCTGAACATGACACAGTTCGAACTCTGCTGTCCGGAACACATCAGCATACTCGAATCAAACACCGGTGGCTGGCTTTGCGTGTCCAGACTTGCGACATGACCTATCGCGTTGAGGTCAAACCCGTCGCAATCTCTTAGCAGTGGTGATATCCGAAGCCGGCAGTCGGAAAATCCGACATTCGCCGCCACGATCACCATGATGCTGAATGACAGTATCGTTGCCACAGTCTTGCTCGCCGAGCTAGGCGTGGCATGAATGATGGCTGACACGTGTGCAGCAGCTATGAACATGGAGAGCAGGCATGGGACAGCTCGCAGTCATTGAGCGGCAGGCTTATGGCAAGCTGAGCTCGTTTTCTACGTGCGATGGCTAGCCCTGACGCGCCAAGGACGCAGTGAGGTCGAGATTTACTTGAGTTGTCCAGCAGTCCACCTCTTGAAAGATGTGTATGTCACAGCCGACCAACATGGCTCGAACATGTTGACATCTGCGTTGCGTATGCAGACTTTTGTGTGGGCCGGAGACCAGAAGAGAGATCTCCGGAGCGGAAGTTCACAGAGCTAAGATTGCTCCGACAAGCCGACTCTCTTGTGTCAGATCTGATATCATACTCTTCGTTCTTGAGACACACCGTACTGTCTGCAGTGATGAGCGCTTGCGATGTGGCGTTGTTGCCTACGCAGTCCGTCATCAGACCGTGAAGACGACACAAGAGTTCCTCCGTTGAAGCCGATCCGTAACTGAGGACGATGGATACATAAGATCCCAGGTCGGCGCATGCCGCGGCTGAGCATTTGAGCAATCTTCCACCATAGGTATCCTAAGTAATACTACTCTGCTGTACGACTCAATATCTCAACCACGCTACACTACTCATCCCATCGACTATCCTTCATGTCCCATCTCCAAGATGTCCACCACCTTCGACACCACCACAATCCCATCCCTGGAAGGCAAAGTAATTTTCATCACAGGAGGCACTGCTGGCCTCGGGCGCGAAACCCTCTTCAGCCTTGCCGCCCATAACCCAGCACACATCTACTTCTCCGGACGTTCAGAGTCCTCCGCAACAGCTCTCAGCACAGAACTCTCCAAGCTCCAGCCTCAGGTCCCCTGCACCTTCATCCGCGCTGATCTCGCCTCTCTGGCCTCTGTCAAAGCCGCGGCAGCAGCCTTTCTTGCGCTAGAGACACGTCTTGATCTCTTCTTCGCGAACGCGGGCGTCATGGCATTGCCGCCGGGATTGACAGACGACGGATACGAGGTGCAGTTCGGCACGAACCATCTCGGCCACGCAGCGCTGGTCAAACTGCTTCTCCCCATCATGGAAGCGACCGCTGAGCACGAACACGACGTGCGAGTCATCTGGAACAGCTCGCTGGGCTACAGGGGCGCGGCCGGCATCGCTTTCGCAAGCCTGAAGACGCCACAAGCCTGTCTTTCGCCGTTTTATGTTCTCAGTGACTGGTTCCGCTATGCACAGAGTAAGCTGGCGAATATCTTGTACGCGCGAGAGTTGGCAGCGAGACATCCCACCATCACGTCTGTGTCGGTCCACCCCGGAGTGGCCGAGACAGGCTTGGTGACAGGATTGGGGACTTTCAATCGGTGGTTTGTCTGGGCTACCACGCTGAACATGAAGGTTTCGATTGAGCAATGCGCTTGGAACCAGCAATGGGCTGCTGTGGCGCCAAAAGGGGCTGGCGAGAGAGAAGTGGTTAGTGGTAGGTTCTACGAGCCGGTCGGTGTCAACGGCGGCCTGACCAAGGCTGGTAAAGATGATGTTTTGGCGAGGGAGTTGTGGGACTGGACGCAGAAAGAACTGCAGGCGTTCGGAATTTGAGAGGACATTGGCTATCGAGGCCAATGTGCTTCGTTGTAAGCGCTATTTGCGGCAGTGTCGGCTTTAGCATTCGGTCTATCCGATTTGATTGCTTTCGAGTCTAATGGAAATTCGAACGGGTTCACCTTGGATCTCCTTGATTGCTCAGTCAATACGGTGAGGACTCATTCTTGCTTTCTTTCCATACAGCTTCCGTGCGGCATATACATTGCAAGGTGGTGACGGCCATCCCTGGCCGTGGCATGTCACAATCTCACTGTTTCGCATCGCCCACGCGATACTGCCGTCCTGATAATACTCTCACCTCAGCATTGTTTGCTTCTTTCACACATCTTTCGCTTGATCATCGTAGCCTTGAGGTATCACGTACGACGCGCTAGCCGCTCGCCGCGCGCGTCACCTCCAGACTCAGGCCAAGCACAGGCTTCAAAAGGGATCTGCCGAGCAATAGCCGTTTTCGCGAGTAGCGTTATCAGATTACCGCTTGACTCAACCTCACCTTGTTCGATTCGAGGCATTGAGTGACTCTATCGGCGTCGCCCTCTGCAGGACGCTGCAACGGACTAGAATTGAGTCACTCGACCCTTTTGCCTACAAAGCATCTCCTCGCGGGCTGTCAGCGTTCGCTTGCTCGTATCTACGCTCGCCACGGCAGCCTTCCTGTGCGCTTTGAAGCCATTGAAGGTCAACACAGGAATCTTCCGGATCGCTGCCGACCATTATCACCAACATGGCGCCCAGAACCTCCGCAGCAAAGCGTGCATTCTCTGCCGTCTTCCAACTCCGCCAATACTCAGCACCAGCGGACCGCTCTATTCCCCCAGCAAAGCAGAAGTATGTTCCTAGCACCGGCACTTATCCGAAGGGTTTCCTAGCTGGAAGCGCCCACGCTGGTGTGAAGGCAAGCAACACCAAGTACGACGACTTAGCATTAGTCACCTCTGAGACGCCTTGCGTGGCGGCGGCCGTTTTCACGAAGAACATCTTCAAGGCCGCGCCGGTGACTGTTTCCAGAGATATACTGGTCGACAAGAAGGGCGTGGGCATTCGGGGTGTAGTCGTGAACTCTGGATGCGCCAATGCTGTTACTGGTATTGGGGGAATCGAGGATGCTAAGGCAATGTCCAACAAAGCCGACAAGTTGCTTGGCGCTGACGCGAACGAAACGCCTTCGACATTGGTCATGAGCACTGGTGTCATTGGCCAGAGGCTTCCCATCAACAAAATTACGGATGCGATTCCCTCCCTCCATGCCTCCCTCGGGAACACCCACGAGCATTGGATGAGAGCTGCCCAGGCGATCTGTACGACTGACACATTCCCCAAACTCATCTCCAGGACCTTTACCCTCCCATCTCAACCGGAGACTACATACACTATCTCAGGAATGACCAAAGGCGCGGGCATGATTCATCCCAACATGGCAACCCTTCTGGGTATCGTCTGCACTGACGTGGCCATTGATCCCAGCGTGATACGTTTGGCTCTGCGAACAGCGACCAACCGCAGCTTCAACAGCATCTCGATTGACGGAGACACTAGCACCAACGACACAGTGTGTCTTTTCGCGAACGGAGCGGCCGCGCCAGCAGGTACCAAACCGCTTTGGCGCTCCAAAAGCGAGACCAAACCGCGGGAACAGCACCCGGATCTCCCGGCATTTCTTCGAGTTCTCGAGGAATTCATGATCGACCTGGCGAAGCTCGTTGTCCGCGACGGTGAAGGTGCCACAAAGTTCGTAACGGTCCGTGTGCAAACAGATCAAAGCTTCTTAGTTGCGAGGCGCGCCGCTGTCAGCATAGCGACAAGCTCTTTGGTCAAAACTGCACTCTACGGGAAGGACGCCAATTGGGGCCGCATACTGTGCGCCATCGGTTATGCGCCCGGCATCATGTCATCTCGTGAAGTGCCCTTGCACCACGCTATTGCGTCCACGCCGCCTTCCGAGAGACTGCCGATTAGAGACATGAACCACTACCATTCCATCAAATCAGAAAACACGAGCGTATCTTTCGTACCTGCCGATGGTAGCGAAGAACTCAAACTGCTGGTCAAGGGCGAGCCACAGGAGGTAGACGAGGAGCGGGCCAAGCAGATCTTGGAAATGGAAGATCTCGAGATCTTTGTCAAGCTAAACGATTATCCCGGCGCACGTTCCACTGAGGTGGTCTATTGGACGTGCGATTTCAGCCACGAGTACGTCACCATCAACGGTGATTACAGAACTTGAAGATGTTGGCGAGAAAAGCGGCTTTTATGGAGATGACAAGTGCATGTTCATCCGTCAGAACAATACATTTGACAGAATCCCCAAAAGGGGGAAGTCACCTTGTATAGCTGTAGCCGATAGTTTCCGTGTTATTCAAATGCTTGTATTTCTTTCCGTCGAAGTCGACATGCCCGCGCCTTCCCGTGACCCCGTTGTCCTCATGACAGAGACACTCTAGGTGCACTAAGAGCCAGGCTCAGAATGTCATCACGGAATCGGTCCTCTACCTTTCCCCCTTTCAAGCAGCGGACAACCGAAGCGTTAGCGATGCCGTCGCTTTGCTCATGCACGTAGCGAGAGATGGCAACACCCTACGATCCGATCGGCTGAATCGCGCCAACACGCGTGCCTGATTACGCTGTGTGCGTTGTTGGACTTAATAGCTTAATAGCAGGCCGAGACGCTCAGGGCTGCTGGAACATCCGGCTAGAGGTATGAAGTCGTGACTTGATGTTTCGTGTCGGCCTGTAGGCGACGGCAGGTCTGCAGATCTCGTCCGGACGACTGCAAGGATGGCGCTCGCATCTCGTGCAGATGTGACTGGCACTTCCTCACACTCTTGGGACAGCACCCATGCGCTGCAGACTTGTGTTGAGCCGACTCTTATTGCTTGGCCATTCCATGAAGAAGGCTATCAGCTGGGAGAGCTATGCAAGCGTACTTCTGCCATTGCAATTGCTTCAATAACCCGCGACGCTTGGCCATTGACAGAGCTCATACGTTCTCTGCGTCCAACTGATCCGCCGAAGCGGCCATCGCAGGGAAGAGCGGATCTGAGGCGTAAGGCTTATTTCGTGCCGTTAGCAGAGCCTATGCTCGGTCCAAAGAGATCTTCGCCTTCTTTCAGGCTCTGTTCGCGTTGCAGCTTCTTCTTCGCCGCCTTCGCCTCGTCGTTCGCGCCCTCCCCACGTTGCTTCGCCAGATGAGACTTGACCAAGTCTCTGGTGCTGGGGTCTCTGCACTTCTCCAGCTTCGTCTCCAGCGCCGCTCGTTCGTCTTTAGTCAAGACACTGTCAACAGAAAAGCTCAACAGCATCTCAGCGCAAGATCGCACCGTGGCGAGTACTTTCGGCCGTATAGGCGAAGCAGCCGGCACTTTCTTCGAAAGGTACCAATCTGCAAGCGGCGGATCCGCAATCTGCAGCGCTGCGAACACGATTTGCGAAGGCGTATAGAGAAAATACGCGTCCGTCAGCAGCGCAGGCGAGTCCAGCATTCCTCTCGCGGCCGAATACGCCAGCTGCACTCGCTCCCTCACACTCGAGCCCGGCCGCCACGAAGTCTTCGCAGCATCCTCGGGCGGCGCCAAACTCTCCACCTCCGCCTTCAGCTGCGTGTCCGGGCGGCCCTCCACGAGATTATCCAGCTCCATCATGACGCCTTTCAGTCCGCGATTCGGCTGCCGTACGTCCAATGTGAAGCGCAGGGCTTGCATAACTTTGTATTCGCATGCGAGAATTTCTTCTGGCTTGGCGGAGATACGATGCGCGTAGGCGGAGACGGCCCACCCATTCGACTCGGCTTTATTGGCCAGGTAGAGGGCCGTTTTGTATATTTCCTTTGGAGGGTAGGTGAGAGGCGAGTTGGACAGGTAGAAACGGCGAAGGTACTGGATTGCGGTTGCCTGGTACTCTGTGTTAGAAAATCTTAGCCTCGTACCGTGGGAGACCTGTTATACCTTCACATTCGCCGGCCAGTTGAGGTGGTCGTTCGTCGCGCGGATCATGTCGCAATACCGCTGTACCAGGCGTAACTCCTCTTCCTCGGTCAGGTAGTCTGGCTTTTCTCCATCCTGCTGTCCATCCTCTTGCCCCTCAATTGCGCCATTGTTCCCTTGTGTGCGCTGGCGTTCTATCCGCTCGACTGCGATTTGGTGTGTCTTTGCGCGGAGCTCGGCAAGTCTTTCTGGCGCAAACGACCAGACTCGAAATTGCGAGGAGGTGCGGTAGATATCATCCTCCGTCAATGCACGCACCTCGGGCGCTGCTTGCTGTGTCATTTCCGGCGGTGTCGTTGTCTGGAATTGAGGTGGAGAAGTTGTTCAGCGGCGACGTGATGTTCGTTGCTTGTTTGGTGGGGAAGTTCACATGGCTTCATAACGTCCAACTTTCATGTGATCGTCAAACTCAAGGCTGCCTTGCTTCATCAACATCATGTCCACGACAATATTAGACTTGCCTTCAGAATTGATAGCGAGCATCTTCCATTTCCTTAACGATGGAGACATCTTTGCGGCTCGATCTGCGAACAAGGTCCTGGAACGAGCGTCCTTCTCTTTCTTTGCGAAGCGCTTCTTTCGCAAGAAAGGTTATATGATCACGACTCCCAGCTTGCAGGTCTTCCAATCAGTGGCGGCACACGATGAATTAAGGTCATACGTGCAGCATGTCTGGTTCAATCCAGATTGCTTTACCTTCGGTTCTCTCGACCCAATCGCCCCGGACGATCATGCAGGTCCAAGTGACGACACGAAAAGTCAAGTAGACGGTCATCTGGCAACTTTCACTCGATCAGAACAAAGTCGCTACGAGGCATACTCCAAATGCATAGACGACTATCATCAACTCATATTCTCAGAAACAAAGCTAGCGGAAACGCTCACGGCTGCCTTCGCCGGGCTTCCGAATCTCAAGGCCGTGGGCATGCGTAGATCAGACCAACATAGTCCATGGGGTTGGCGTCGTCTCAGAGACACCATTGGTCAAGATCCACGTGAGCTCGGAGAGATTCCTGAAGGGCAATCGTTCCTGCTGTCCGGTCCAACGCAGCTGTACATTCCTTTAATGAAGGCTCTTGCCGCCAGCGGTGCCAAAATACAACGCTTGTACACGGATGCGATCGAGATAGATGATATACCGTCAGAAGTGCTACCTCAAGAGACCCTGATTGAAGCCTCTCGCTCCGTGCTGTATCTGGAAGTCAACGCCACCAAGGGTAACCTCATCAAATTAGATCTGCCCGGAGCCGGAAGTGCTCAGTCCACTTCATTACAGAACCCCTCAGGCCTGACCAAGCTCTTGTCTGCAACTCCAAACCTTCGCGAATTAGGCTTGATGATCTTTCCGGATCGTAAACAATCCCATCTTGTACCACCCCAACCGTATAGACCCGAGAGTTGGCGCACAAGCTACCCGTACAAAGCGCTGGAGCGACTGTCCGCCAGCATACGACTGCAGAACCTCCGACGCATCAAGCTCGAGAAATTTACCGTATCACCTTCGATTCTTATCTCGCTCCTTCGGCCCTCCGCTCAGCACCTGACAAGCATCAAACTGCGTGACATTCGCCTACTGCCAGATCTCCAAGTTCCAGAATCGACGACTTGGGATCAGAACAACGACAAAACGTGGGAACCAGTCTTCAGCTTCCTCGCAACCTCCTGCCCCAAACTCAGTTACCTTCTTCTCTACCACCTTTCTCACGCCACCGGTGGTATCCGCTTCGTTGCCAACGATCCCCATACCCAGCCCGAAGACCAGATAGTGACGCATCTAGAAGGTGCGGGTGAGTTCATGGATTATGAGAACATTGCCGTGGAAGTTGGGATACCACACAGTGACCCTGACCTGCAGGGGCCGGAAAAGAGAGAAGAAATCATGAGAGCGCGGCGCGCGGTGGGGGATCGCGTTAGGGCTTTGATTGAGGGGCATTGGTATGGCAGGAATACATACAGTTATGAGATGGACGATCTGCTCTGGCATACAGATACGAGCGACGAGGAATGGTAGATTGAGAACAAAATAGTGGGAGAAGATGGATCAAAGCCAGCTCAAGCGCTCCAATCCGTTTCATTTCTAGCTAAGCCGCCTCCTTCCTGCAGCTGCGCTCACTCGTGCCAACCATCATTGTCGTTCATTCGTACTAATAAGAGATGTTCCCAGCGCCTCGCTAATCCTTGATATAATGCTGTGCCAGCTTATGTATGCTTCCCCTGACATGACGGGAACCTGCGCCTACAGCGAACGGCCAGGCCTCAAGTATCCACCAGCCGCTTTACATTTCGTTGAAAAGCCTCGCCGTCACGTCCCCCAGGTATTCTTCTTCGAGCTCATACTCTTCACCACCAGCCTTGTCGATCCCGACATACTCGAAAGCATCGACCACGCGCTCGACCGGAAAGCCCATTTCTACGAACCTATCGATCATGGCCCGGTTGTAGCCGTGGTATGCCTCGCGCTGCCGCTCCTGCTCCTTCTTCTTGCGATCCTTCTCGTCCGCTTTGTTACGTGCCTTGAGCGCCGCCTCGTCCAAGCCGCCCGACGATCCCGCCCCAGTACGCCCGGATCCGGCCGAAGGCTTAGGAGCTCCTGCAAACCTGATTGCCCATTCTCTTGCCACGTGTGCGAACTCTTCCGGTCTTGAGATCAACATGGAAGCCACCTCGGCATCCTGGGGATCCTTAGGCTCGGGACTGCTGAGGAGGCTCTGTAGACTGATCAAGGCGCTCTTGAGAGTCAGCACAGGACTCCACTGCTGGCCGAGGGTGTCGAGGCAGATGGCTCCTGTCTGACTGCTGACGTTCGGGTGCCAGATGCGTGTGATGAACCGCATCTCCGGCGGCTTGAAGGGATACTCGGCGGTAATGCGGATGTCGACATCGTATCTTCCACCCTCGTACGGCGTGTCCGGCGGGCCGGAGAAGTGGCCGTGGAAGTGTGTGAGGTCTGTGAACTCAGTACTGCCCGAGGGAGTGCTTATCGTAATCCCAGAGTGAGCGTCCTTGAGAATGTCCTGAATCTCCTTTTGGAGACGGCGATTACGGTTCGAGGCGCCCATCGTGGGCTTAGAGATTGTGGTTCTTCAGTTTCCTAGTAGAACCCGGTGCTTTACCCTATTCCGAGTAACAGTAGCTCTACAGGATGATGTAATAGCTGTGCGCTGGCTCTGAAGGCGGAAAGGCTCTCGAAAGCTCAAGAAACAGTGGTTGCGGCGTAGGATCGGCTAGAGCTGGTTTGAGAATGTGTAAGTGGAGACCTCGAGCTTTGTGTAGAGGTGTGAGCGTGAAGTCAGCAGAGCTGAAGGACCGAACAACTCCAATCCACGGGAAGAAAGGGAGTTTCCAGGGTTGTGAGATGTGGTGTGGTGTTAAGCGCCAACTTGATGGTCAAAGTGGGATGCGAGACATGTGAGTGAGCGGGACGAAGCACGGGCCAAGCGCGTCACGTCAGGCAGCCCATCAGGCACACGTCGACCTGCTGCTGCTTGCATCACCCATCTAAAGCGCTCGCTGTCAACCACCGAACCACATACACCTCCGCCCATCTCATCACGGCACCACCCGCCCTTTGATACCCGGACTTGCAACACATATAGGAGCGATCTCGCCACTGGAAGAACTGGTTAGCAAACTCGATTTCAACAGCTAGCCGCGATGGTGAGCGCTTACCAACAACACCACCTGCATCCTTCACCTTACTAACAGCTATCGCAGGGCCAAAACCAGTCTGGCCTTGGAGGTGCCGGCGGTCCCCCTGGCGCGCCCGGTGACAACAACAAGAAGGGAGACAAGAAGGACAAGCCAAAGTACGAGCCGCCGCCACAGCCGACAACTCGCATCGGCCGCAAGAAGAGAAAGCAGGCCGGCGCTTCTGCAGCGGCGAAGCTGCCCACAGTATATCCAACGGCGCGATGCAAGCTGCGAATGCTGCGTATGCAGCGCGTGCATGACCATCTACTGCTGGAAGAGGAGTTCGTCGAGAATCAGGAGCGCCTCAGGAAAGCGAAGGCGGCGAACACCGTGACACCTGCTTCGGCAGGAGGCGATAGCGATGCTTTGGATCGCAACGCGGACGAAAGAGGCAGAGTCGACGACATGAGAGGCTCACCGATGGGTGTTGGCAATCTGGAGGAGCTTATCGATGACGACCACGCGATCGTTTCATCAGCCACTGGACCGGAGTACTACGTCTCTATCATGTCTTTCGTGGATAAGGATCTACTGGAACCGGGCGCTTCGATTCTTCTGCACCACAAGTCCGTCTCCGTAGTCGGTGTATTGACGGAGGATACCGATCCGGCTGTGAATGTCATGAAGCTGGACAAGGCGCCTTCGGAGACATATGGAGATATTGGAGGTCTCGAGTCACAGATTCAGGAAGTGCGCGAGGCTGTGGAGCTGCCTTTGATGCATCCTGAGCTCTACGAGGAGATGGGTATTAAGCCTCCGAAGGGTGTCATCCTTTACGGTGCGCCTGGTACTGGTAAGACGCTTCTTGCCAAAGCCGTCGCCAACCAAACATCCGCCACATTCCTCCGCATTGTTGGTTCTGAGCTTATTCAGAAGTACCTCGGCGATGGTCCCCGACTCGTACGACAACTCTTCCAGACAGCAGCCGAGCACGCGCCTGCAATCGTGTTCATCGACGAAATTGACGCCATTGGTACCAAGCGTTACGAATCAAGTTCCGGCGGTGAGCGCGAGATCCAGAGAACTATGCTTGAACTTCTGAACCAGCTCGATGGTTTCGACGACCGTGGTGACGTCAAGGTCATCATGGCAACCAACAAGATCGACACCCTCGACCCTGCGCTCATCCGTCCTGGCCGTATTGACCGCAAGATTCTCTTCGAGAACCCGGATCAAAACACCAAGCGCAAGATCTTCAACCTGCACACCTCGAAGATGAGCTTGGCGCCCGACGTTGATATCGACGAATTTGTGACGCAGAAGGACGATCTAAGTGGTGCAGACGTCAGGGCCATCTGCTCTGAAGCTGGTCTGCTTGCGCTGAGAGAGAGGAGAATGAGAGTGAACATGACGGACTTCCGTGCCGCAAGGGAGAGCGTGCTGAAGACGAAGACCGAGGGTGAGCCGGAAGGCTTGTACTTGTAGATCTGCGTTCTACGTAATGCGTGGTTGTTTGAATGGATGAGGATGCTGGAGGAAGTAGAGACGTGTATAACAGCTTTCAAGGTATCGTTAAGATACTGAATAGGCTATATAAATCACATTGCTTCAAATTCATAGGCTTCGACGTATGTTGAGCGGGATGGACCAAGCTAATCCGATGACAATATTCTTGCTACGAGTTCATGCATTGTATCGACGGTAGGTGATCATCATAGTGCTGTGCTCACGCTGTTGAACATTTCCGTCCGTGGATCCCTGGCTCAGATCCGTCACGTGCCAACGTGTTAGCGCGTGGCGGCGGGGCCTCGCTTGCTGCGCTGTGCTGTCTGACCTTCCGAGTCCCCAACCACCGTCGTCAACTTCTGGCCTTGCTTCGGCAGTGCCAGCATGCACTGCCCAGCACTGCCGCGGTCAATATGCCTGCACTTGTATTATTCACGGACGGAAAGCTAGGTATCCCATTTCTATTCATGCCACACACTGATTGCGCCATTTCCCTTCATCTATCTCCATCAAGCAGAAGAATCGCGCTTAGTACGTCTCAATGACACCGCATGCTTTCACCGGCCGCACTCCAGAAGCACTCCTCGGCAGAAACGACTCAAAGAACCCCGCCACAACTTGCAGGGGCATCACCAACTCCGGCCGCCCATGTCGTCGCGCAATCGCATCGCCCAAAGCACGAAAGACCGGGGTTGTTGCGGTAGTCGGTGACGAGGATGAAAACGTCGAGAGTGCCTCGTTCTATTGTCATGATCACAAATCACAGGCCGTGAACGATGCTTCGAAGGAGACCCAGACTCCCGGCAGGAAGAAGACGGAGCTGTACCCTCTGCAGGAGAGAAGCAGTATCGACACGCTTGTGCAGAGACTCGGTGTGGAGGGTGTGGGGAGTGAGATATCGGCTAAAGTGAGGCCTGGACAAAACAAGCCTGGGAAGAAGACTGGCAGGACCGAGGCGCCTTACGCCGAAAAGTACGGACGGAGGAAGACTAAGCATGGAAAGAGTTCGTTTTGGTCAATGCTGTGCTGCGGTGGTGGTGGCAACGATGAGGACTATGTCGAGATTGTCCGGCACAAGAAGCGTGTCAACGAGTCGAGACAATCCAATCCAAGCCCTCGACCAGTAGCTCCTCAGCATTCGAGACCGTCGTCAACCCCGTCACGTATGTCTGGCTCGTCTACAAACCCTCACAAACAGAAAACGGAACTCCCCATACGACCAGCCAACCATCACACGACTTCTACAAACTCTCAGACTGGTCACCTACTCTCGTTCATTCCGCAACACCTTTCTCCAACCCTTACCTCCACCCTCCTGACCGAGCTCGGCAAACCACCCAACCCAAACGACGAAGAAGGCTACATCTACATCTTCTGGCTCACACCGCAACAAGACAAAGCACCCGATACATCCACAGCGCGCTCTCTCCTCTGTCCGCCAAGTCCCACTCGCCGCGAACGCCGAATCTCCGACGTCGTCAGCGAATTCTCCTCCACGACCGCCTCTTCGCCCCGCGGCGCCAGCGCCAGCTCCAATACCAAACCCCGCCCAACGATCTTGCTAAAGATCGGCCGCGCAAACAATGTAACCCGGCGCATGAACGAGTGGCAGCGCCAATGCGGCTACGCCCTGACGCTTGTGCGCTGGTACCCTTACGTCTCGTCCTCCACACCCAACAGTCCGGCGCAGACGCCCGGCGGGCAGAGTCCTCACTCGCGTCCTTGCGCTGGACGCAGGGAATCGTCAGGGTTGGTGAGGAAGGTGCCGTGCGTGAAGCGCGTGGAGCGGTTGATTCATCTTGAGCTGGCGGAGAGGAGGGTCATGAGAGATTGTGGGGTCTGTGGGCGGGAGCATAGGGAGTGGTTTGAGGTTGAGGGGAGCGAGAAGGGGGTTAGGGGTGTGGATGAGGTTGTTAGGCGGTGGGTTGGGTGGGGAGAGCAGCAGGTTGGGTGATACCTGGAAATAGAATGCTGCATATCTGAAAGTGGCATCGTGTGAGGGCCATTTGAAAACTGCGGAAATCTATTGTTTTTGAGACATCTACAGCGCGATCATTGCGCAATGGCTAAGGAACCTGAGAGATCAATCGTCGTGAAGATGATGATTCGGTTCATCTATCTGGCTAAATCATTTCTCGCGCCAGGCTGTGCCTGCAGTGTATCTTTTTCCTACCAACGTTGTAACAAAACTCCAATCGTCAGAGCTTCTACGCTTACGCGTAACCCTGGCCTCTGCTCATCCTCCTCTGTCCACTGTGACGGCTGTGGCTGGCGCGGCGCACATAGCCCCTCTCAGTCTTGTAGTACTCCCTCCTAGGAGCCTCTCTCGGGCTGCTGCCTCTGCTAGAGCCACCCTCCTTGACCGGCACCTCAGCCCTGGCGGCGGCAGTCCTGGAACGCGAGCGCTTCCTCTCGCCGACCCAGACGGCAAGGATGTACGCGAGACCCATGACGCCGGCACCAACGGAGTAACCGATGACGGCGCCCTCGCTGGGAGCCATAAAGCCCGTCCTCTTGGCGAGGCCAAGACCGAGGCCGCCGTTGACGATGCCGAGAATGATGGCGATACGACCGAACCAGATGTGGCCGTAGGACCAGATGGTGCGGGCGTTGTAGCGCTTGAAGAAGACGTGGTGCAGGAAGCCGAGGATTGGCTGGAAGGCGAGCAGGGCGAAGAGGACGATACCGATGATGGGGTGGGCGTCGTTGAGCGTGTAGAAGTTGCGCGTCATCCAGATGCCGATGCCAAACGCTGCGATGTACAAGATGTAGGCGAAGATTTGGAAGAGACCGTGGACGATCCAGAGGCCAGGGAAGGAGGCCAGGCGGATCATGATGCCGCCGACGGGGAAGAAGAAGCCGAAGGCGAGGGTTGCGAGGACGGCGTGCGCGGTGATGATCACCTGGCCACGGTCGGCGTATTGGGAGAAGTCGCCTCCAGCAAAACCGTTCTGGCTGTTACCGCCATTGCTGCTGCTGGAGCCGCCGCCGAAGGAAGAAGAGCCAGAGTCGGAGCTTGAGCTGCTCGAGCCGGAACTAGAGCTAGAATCGGAGCTGGAACTGTCGTCGCCGCTGCTGCTGCCTCCCCAGCTGCCTCCTCCGAATCCACTTGGCGGGCCTTGGGCTAGGATGACCGTTGCTGTTTAGGTCGTTAGCAATGAATCCATAGTACAGATATCGGGGCAGGGGCGGCCTACTCAAAGATAATATGACGGCAGTCCGCTGCAACTGAAGTGTCTGCGAAGTCATCGTGTATATGAAAAGCGCCAGGCGTTTGAAATGAGTTATGTGGTTGCGTCCACAAACGATCAACAAACGACGCAGGGCGTGCAGATGCTAAACACCGCAGAGAAAACAGATGCGCGGCAAATGTATGAGATGGTAGGGACGAGAGAAATTACTACTGGGGACGACCTACTGCTATACATACGATACAGAGCACAGCATCGGTGAATGCATGCACCGTCTCCGACCAACAACTCCACCCAGCCTTCCTGTCGAAGCGAAAGGCTGGCGTGTTTCGCGGGCGAGGCGGATTTGCTGCGCCGGGTGCTATTCCTGCTGAGCAGGGATCATCGAGACCGTCGTGCATGACGTCCTGCACGCCGCCCCGAGGCTGGCGACGCAACCATCATGCTGTCAGAGTGAGACGCGCGTTTGGATCTTCTGCGCGACCGTCGTGCCGTTGCTGACGTCGCGCGTCCATGTGGTTGGCGGATGAGTCGTCGAGGCTGGAGGGTCTCACTCCATACTCCGGACTTTTTCTTGGAGACCCGACTTGAGACCCTGACTTTGTCACGTGATGCCGGGGAGGCTGAACTTCAGCTTCTCGTCTGGCCACGCTTCGCATGTATCTCGATATCGACACACCACATAACTCAATGGACGGTAGATCAACATGCTTTTCTCGTGCGGGGCTATTGCTTTCGAATGATCCGCCTGGTCTTATTACGGTTCCTGTTGCGGATAACTCTTGATGGCACTCATATACGAAAGGCTATCTCCCTAGCGACGCGAATCCTCGTATTCAGATAAGGAGGTCACACGCATTAGTCCTCTTGCATCCGCTGAAGTTTGATGGATTTTGCAACTACGAAAAACCCTTCAGAAGAAAGAATTTGAGATCATGGTGAGAATGAGGCGGCAAACCGTCTCGCCGTCAGTTGCAAGTCCGCAAAAGCATATGTTCCCACAATGTAGACAGTAAACGCAGCATTCTCCATTAAGTCCCTTTCAGACGCGGCAATACGCGACAGTTTTCAACATAGTCACTTCTTCTTGCAAGGCGTCGCTCGCTCGAGGATCCATCTCATCGTCCTTAAAACATCCAGGAAATCGGCCGCGCTCGCAGTCCCTCTCGCAGACAGTGGTTGGGTGGTGAACATGTAACGCAAAGCGAGAGCGTCCGTCAGATGGAACAGCAGTACCATCAGTACTACCAGGATTGCTCCCGACCATACGTCGGAGATTGAGAAACAGGCAGCAACGGGAGCAGACAACTTCAACAGCAGCTGCTCGACCGCTGTACTCAACTCACTGGCCAGGACAACGACCTTTATAGTCTCTCTGGCGATGCTCAAGGATGTTCCGCTCATTGTGCTGATCAGCTGGAAACGTGTGAGGGGGTCGACCGGCGCAGCACTCTCGTTAACGCTGTCATACTCAGAAACCGTAGTGGGGGCAGAATCGACGGCGGTAACTTGCTGAGTATGCTTCCTAGATTCCCTTTTATTGACGTGGCTGACTTTGACTGCCGGCGGACGACGGTTTGGTCTCGGTCGGAATGCTTTGGCTGAGGTGTTTTTGAAGGCATGATCCATTTTGCTGGCTTCGGCTTGAGCCTGATATGCACTAGCCTTGCTATGTGTGAGCATCTTCAGGTATAGGATGGTGGTGCTGAGCTGAAGAGACACTGTAGTGTACTCATCGCTACCTATAAATGCGATCTAGGAAATGAGACACGCATCGAGAGTCGACTGGGACACTTAACTTGGGATCTAGATCATGCTTCTTCTGCTGCAGGTAAACCAGGAAAAGAATAAAAGGGTCAGTGTGGCCGCCTTGCAAGCCGTTATGGAAACAAACATATTTTGCCCTGTCCAAGGAGTTAAAGAAATGAGACACTTTCCGATGCTCGTGTCAAAACAGTACCGCACACCGTCGGTAGACCCCAGGGTACTGACAGTAGCCTACCTTCACTGCACCCTCCAGGAGAAGCAAGAGTGCTTCACACGCTCGGTCGCGAACGGCTGTAGGGCTTTAGCCGGGCATGTGAATTCAGCACAGCAATTCCAAGATTCACATGACCAACACCTGAAGGATTACTCTTCTTTTTCCCGCTTCGAACTCTTCAAACACCCGGCTTCTACATCCTCACAGTTCGTAAACCTTCTCAGAAACTTCCGTTCTCCACTTCAACATCACCGTCATCCCGCAATCAACCACCATGGCCGACAATTCTTCCCCCTCCACTCCGAACAAGGAGGTCTCCGCCTTCAACGCAAACGAAACCAAGATCATCACCGCCATCATGCAGAACTTGACCTCCGAGATCCAGGTGAGCAGCGACGAGCAAGTCAAACCGTTGATACAAACCCCAGCAAGACTGACACATCTACCACTTCCAGTTCGATGCCGAGAAGGTCGCTACCGCGCTCGGCTACAAGGACGCCGGCAGCCTGCGTGCCCGCTGGAACGCCATCAAGCGCGCCAAAATCTCTGGCACCTCTACCGGGCCGACCGGCGGTGTGACCAAGGGGACTCCGACCAAGAAGGGCAAGAGCACGCCGAAGAAGGTCAAGGCGGGTGCTGACGAAGAGGATAATGATGATGAGGAGGAGATCGGCTCCAGAAAGAAGATCAAGTCCAAGAAGGGAGGCAAGCAGAGCAAGACTAAGGTGAAGACCGAGGAGGAAAAGGATGCTGTTGAGAGCGTCGAGGGCTCGAACGGCACCGCTAAGGATTTTGATGAGGCTGAGGCGGAGGCCGAGGAGATGATTTAGATGTCACTGCGGTGGATTTTGATGGGAGGGAAGCAGTCGTGGAGGAGGGCGATCTGGGTCTGAGTTGCTGGCATACTGTCGCATGTCTCAAGGCTGTTCATGGAACGGTCGTGTTCATGCAGAGATAGTCGGTAGCTGTGATTCCTTTCAGAGAGCAACGAGAACATTTTCCCACACTAGATTTACAGGCTAGCGCTTTCATAGTATTGGATTAGTTGGTTTGACATGCTCGGTGGATGTGGGTTTAGGGAGACGCGTTCTGAGCTGTAGACGCGTGAAGTGCCGTGATGTCATGGGTCGCAGAAAGCTGACTGGAATCTCACAAACCGAGACGAAGGACCGCAAGGAGAATCTTTCACTGCCCCTGTATCTGTTCTTTCCTGTTTTATTATCGCGACTAGTATTGGCTATCATGCCAAAGTCGAACTCGGTACCCACCGAGCATGTACCAAAATCGCCTTCGATCCCAAGAAATGCGGCATTCTTCTCGACTGGCATCCTAGCTGGAGCAGCATCGCTCCCCGTCGAGGGTGCATACCTATCGTTTCAGAGTCGACGACCGGACTTCACGGCAGGTATCAAACATATCCGTTCTAGTGCACTCCATGTGCTTCCGCGTACTGGCATTCGCTTTTACACATTCGACGAAATCCGTTTCCACAGCTCGCAGTATCTCAGATTGCCCACTACTTTGTGCGGAGCATTGGGGGGTGCAGCAGGCGGATTAAACGAAGTTCTGCTGGACTCCTTGGTTTCTAGATCCCGTTTGCCTCCCGTTCATGCTGCCTCGACTCAAGCTGGAAAGTTGTTCCTCTGCTTCGGTACATACACGTACCTCTCAACGAACCTCAGCGATGAACTACCACCACGGCCGTTCTGGAGATGCTGGCTTATGGGAGCTACCGCTGGAGGCTTCGGTAGTGCAATAACCGCAGCAGTGGCTGAGGGAGCAAGAGGAAAGGCACTGCAAGCTGCTGCTGTGCGAGGCGCTTTGGTTATTGGCACTGTGATCTCCGTGCAGGTCACGAGTTGTGCTGCGGCTTTGCGCGCGTTCGACATAGACTGAGGTCTCTCCTACAACCTTCACGTTCATCATGATGGCAACATTGGACTGCCCTTGCTGATGTCGAAAGGTGGTGTAGCCGAATTGAAGGATGCTGCACGCCAGCTCAACGCAACGTTTCATCTGAGCCGAGCCTCGGCAACGTTCTGGGGCTTTGTCAGCGCAGTCCTTATTCATCGCAACTGACAATCTACTTCCCAAGGAGTATCAAAAAGTATACTTCTTTGCTACTAGTGTGTCGACGCGAAAAGCATAGATTCAATTCCGAGAAATTTCATCTCTAGGAGTTTTCGTTGCATCGGATCTGGAGTATCAACATGGCGCCATCTACCTACAACAAACCGGTTGAGAACGTTCCATACTTCTCGCCTCAGCACGCGACTTCTCCTGGCACGGTGATCGATCAGAAAGATGGACAAAGGATTCCGACTTTATTCACACCACTCACAATCCGTGGCATGACACTACGCAACCGCACCATCGTCGCTCCGATGTGTCAATACAGCACTGCGGAGGCCGGACCAAACGTTGGTGCTCTGACACCCTACCATATCAGCACACTCGGCCACTATGCCCTCAAAGGAGCAGCTCTGACCTTTATTGAAGCGACCGGTGTACAGCCAAATGGGCGCATTAGTCCAAACTGCCCTGGTCTGTGGTCCGATTCACAGATTCCTGGTGTCAAAGCCGTGGCCGATTTTATCCACAGCCAACAAGGTCTTTGCGGTATCCAGCTCGCACATGCTGGAAGAAAAGCCAGTACCGTGCCACCTTTTATTGCTTCAAAGTTCAAGAAACCTAGCGTGCGGGCCGACAGTTCGGTAGGTGGATGGCCGAACGATGTTGTCGGGCCGTCAGGAGGTGAGGCTTTCATTTGGGACGGCAGATCTTCTAGCGATCCTGAAGGAGGATTCTGGGCGCCTCGCGAGCTGAGCTTGAGAGACATCGATGTTCTGGTGCAGTCTTGGGTCGAGGCAGCGATCCGAGCAGTCAAAGCCGGCGTCGATTGCATCGAGATCCATGGGGCCCACGGCTATCTAATCGGGCAATTTCTGTCGCCTGTCACAAACCACCGCAGTGATAAATATGGCGGCTCTTTTGAGAACCGGACGCGCCTTCTCATCGACATCATCAAAGCGCTCCGCGATGTCATCCCAGAGTCGATGCCACTCTTTCTCCGTCTAAGCTCGACGGAATGGCTAGAAGACACTGAGGTTGGTAAGAAGTATGGCACCTGGGATGTCGCAAGCACGATCAAGCTCGCCAAGATTGTATCACAAATGGGTGTCGATTTCCTCGATGTCTCCAGTGGAGGCAACCATCCGCAGCAACGCATCAACATGTTCAGAAGCAAAGACTACCAGACACGGATTGCCGCTCAAATTCGAAAGGAGCTTCGCGCCTCAGGCAGTGGCATGTTCGTTGGCGCGGTTGGGTTGATTACCGAAGCAGAGCAGGCACGAGGGATCGTTGAAGACCCAACAGGCAATGTTCCAGATGCGAACGGGTCGACTATCAAGCAAGAAGCAGAGACAGCAAAGGCCATCACGGAAGCCAGTGATAAGCAAGAGCCCATGGCGGACGCCATCCTGGTAGCAAGGCAATTCATGAGAGAGCCCGAGTGGGTGCTAAGAGTTGCATGGCAATTGGGTGTGAATGTCGCTTGGCCTAGTCAATTCGACCGGGTCAGGTTCCCCAAGCTATAGACCATATAGAGACCTCATCTACCGCGGGACTAATACATGAAGCGGCCAAATTTCATTCTAACATGATCGCTTTCAAAGGCTGCAACATTCCATCAATATACGGCATGAAAGTTCTCAACTTTCATTTCATGGTCGTGTAATCGGGTCTCTCTTGACCTCGGTCTTGGCACCTCCTCCGACACCTTCATCCGCGCTATCCCCGAAACCACATCGCTGTCTCCTCTATGCCAATACCAACCCCGCGTTTCTTGCATACATTAGCTTTCTAGGGCTCTACGAGTCATTGTTCTTGTTGGTGGTTGAGCCAATGATTGTTGGCAAAGGCATACGAAGCTGTACCCATAAATCTTTTGAAGTAAGTGCTCGGCTCATCGTCCCACGCGACCGCCACGCGATTGGCATGCGTAGTGCGGCGATCTTGGAAGTAGCAGTGTACCTCGTGATGTCGAGTGGTCTCGCAAGAAATAAGTACCGATGCCTACTCAGCAGTATTTCATGTAGCTACTCTCGTCTGACTCTTTCTGCAATACTGTCTTTCGTTCATCGATCGCAATGGCACGATCTGACCTCGAAGAAAACAAAGAGAAAGAGATTTCTCATTGCGAACATGCAGACACCGAGGATAAACATATTCACATCGCGTCAGCTCCTGAGGCACAAGATCCGAGCGGTCCAGCTCCGACGCCTAATGAGAGAGAAGACAAGACGACCCGCAGACTTATTCGCAAGATTGATATCCGTCTGCTGCCGGTTCTGGCAGTGATCTACGCTTTTGCTCTCATCGACCGTGTCAACCTGCCCAATGCTCGTATCGCTGGAATGGGCGAAGACCTTCAGCTTTCCGTTGGCGATAGGTACTCTTTGATCGTGATGATATTCTTTGTGGGTGGCCGATAGCTCCAACGATCTCGACTATAAATGCTGACAGTGTGGCCCCTAAGGTTCCCTACGTTATCTTCCAATTTCCAGCTAACATTGTCTGTCGTAAACTCGGGCCGTGTCTTTGGCTTCCATCTCTCGCGGTCTCTTGGGGTGTCGTTACATTGGGTGTCGGCTTCACGACAAGCTGGACTCAAGTGATTGCGTGCCGAATCCTTCTAGGTATCTTCGAGGTGAGATATTGCTGGCCTTTTGAGAAAATTTGTCGTCAAAGGCGATCAAGCTGACATCGGCGACGCAGAGTGGCTTCTATCCAGGCTGTATCTTCCTCCTATCCTGCTGGTACTGCCGTTTTGAAGTACAGAAGAGATTCAGTGGCTTCTACCTGCTTGCTCTGTTGGCATCTGGATTCTCTAATATTCTGGCGTGGGCTCTCAGCTTGATGAAAGGCGTCGGAGGTTTGAATGGCTGGCGCTGGATATTCATCATGGTGAGCGCGCTGAGATTGATTGAGGCACTGTTGAGCGATGGCTGACAAATTGCCCACAGCAAGGGATAATCACCATATGCCTAGGTCTGCTTGGCTTCGTCTTCATCGTCGACTTCCCTGACCGCGCCACAAACGCCCAATTGATCACTCGGCGTCCTTTCCTTACCGCTGAAGAAGCCAACATCGTCAAAGCCCGAATCGACCGTGACCGCGGCGACGCCGTCGTCGACGCCCTGACCTTCCGCAAGATCCTGCACCACTTGCACGACTGGAAGTTATGGGAGTGGGCCTGGCTGTACCTGCTCAATAACGTCGTGACGTACAGCTTCGGCTTCTTCCTGCCCATCATCCTGAGTGGTGATATGGGCTATTCGACCATGATGGCGCAAATCCTGTCCTTCCCTCCGTACGTCGCTGCTGCGCCCTGGATGCTGACGACGGCTTGGTTCGCGGACCGATACCGTAAACGTGGACTGGTCCTGATCCTCAACGCTTCGGCTGCTATAGTCGGCGTCGCAATGACCGGCTTCGCAACCAATCCAGCCGCACGATATGCAGGCGTCTTCCTCGGCGTCTGCGGATGTAACTCGAATGTCCCGACGATCCTGAGCTACATGCACAACAACATCGTCGGACAGACGAAGCGATCAATCGCGAGCGCCCTTATCATTGGCGGCGGCGCGATCGGAGGCATCATAGCGTCGAACATCTTCCGGCAGCAGGATGCGCCCAAGTACACGCCGGCAATGATTGCAGCGATCATGACGCAGGCGGTGACGATTCTGCATGTTGCGAAGAACTTTGCTGTCTATCGGCTCGCGAACAAGAAGGCTGACCGCGGAGTGATTGTGATTG
Organism: Septoriella neoarundinis; assembly: GCA_022813125.1. NCBI lineage: Eukaryota > Fungi > Ascomycota > Dothideomycetes > Pleosporales > Phaeosphaeriaceae > Septoriella > Septoriella neoarundinis. The sequence continues at coordinate 138,408 of JAKLND010000040.1, forward strand.
AGGGGCAACAGGGGTTCAGGTATACTTTGTAGTTGAGGCGTGAGGTGAGCAGCATGGTAGATACTGGCCGAGTCGACAGCGAAGTAGGCGAATCGAGAGTACGTGTGTGACTTTCTTGTTCTTCTCTCGCGTAAGAGCGACTTCTGGGGATAGTGAGATGAATCTGGGAAGATAGTTGTCCGAGGGAGAGGGCGGCCTCCTGAATGGTTGGCGCCCTTGTTTTGAATTATTCCATACAAGCAACACTACAAGTTGAACCTCGTGCGCACCTTCTCCGCGTGCGCACTCCATTCCCAGTCCTGGCCACTCGATCTTTGAATTCCCTTGTCGACTCGCCTGAGCTTCATCGTGAAGCGCGGGCCAAGCTCTTGCAGACCAGCTCTAATCTCTTCTGCACCCTTCATGGGCTTGCCGTCCACATCCTGTATTACTTTCTCCGTCGCTCGCTTATCTCTGAAGACATATCTGTGTCTCCGGAAGAAGATGTAGTCGCGCTGGTTGTGGAGCGTGACTACCTGGCGGCCTTCGATTTCAGGATGTGACGGGAAGAGCGACTTAAAGAGATGCGCAGTTACGACACCAAGGGGTGTGCGGAAGCCGTTGAGGATGAGCTCAGGAAAGTGGTTCGTTGCGTTACCATGGCCAGGTAGTTTCTTGCCGGGCACAAAGTGGGTTATGCTGAAGTGGAACATGGGCCCGTGGGGAAGGAATACTATATCCAGTCCAGAAGGCTCTTTCTTGTGTAGGGCTTGGTTCAAGATGACAAGGTGTGTAAACTCCCGCGATGAGGCGTACTTGGCGATCTCTCGCACCGAGTATTTGTAGCTGTGGGCATGTGCGGATCGGCGAACATACTTGCTGTTCGGGAACAGATCCGTGAGCATCTCGGCTTCGTCATGTAGCATGCTGTTAATGCTTGTTGTGATCAACACTTTGGGCTCGTATCCTTCAGGCAAGTTGAAAAGACCAGGGAATCTTGAGCTGAGATTCTCTGGTGTCAATGCAACGTCCGTGGCCATTGATGGCGCCTCGCTAGGTGCGCGCTCCGCTGGTTCCTGATCCTTCGGCTCCTCGTCCTCGTCGCCTTCCTCATCCGAATCACCAAGCATGCTGTCAACCTCGTCCTCCTCTCCGTCAACCTCGTCCTTTGCGACAGCCTCATCAGGCTGGCTCTGCTGCTCCTCCACTTTTCGTCGCTTCGGATTGAGCACATCTATGCTAGCCCCAAAAGCGCCGTCTCCTGCCTCCGGGTCCACATCATCCCATGTTCGCTTAGAGTCGAGCGTCTTGGGGACATTTTTTGCAAGTCGTCGTGCTCGTTCCTCTGGGTTCTTATCTTCATGGCGTCTTCTCTTGTGTCTCAGGTCCCTGCGTTCACTCTCTCTGGCGTTCCTGTTCTTGCGATACTGCTCCCCTCGCTTTATTTTATTCTGAATTTTGAACGCCCCAGACCCGACCATCTTGACGGTACTTTTGGCTCGTGGAATAGGCGACGAAAGGTTTGCTAGCGAATGTCGCAAAGTTGCTGATCGTGGAACTTCCTGCGGCAGAATTTCTGCCTATCGGGCGGTGTAATGGCAGACTTCAGGGCTTCGGTATGGCTTGGCTCTTCCGCGCCCGCCCGCAGCGTCTCGGGCAAGCCAGGCCAGGACAGGCGACGAAGGCGGACAGTCCTGAGACGAGATCCTACGACGAGGCCTGTCATATCACATCAACATGGCGTCGCCAGCATATTACGAGTCTCTTTTGAGCTCGGCGAAGCGACTGAGGGTAAATAACATCACGATGCCGCCGCTTGCGACTGCAACGAGAATTAACCAGAGTCCAGATATCTACCCCGAAGCCTTCTCTGAGCAATAACATTCCATGCCGCGCTCTCTCGCAAACAGCAACTACTCAAGCCCGTCAAGACCGCCCAACACGGTCAAGACGAGACAGCTCGCAGCCCTCCATCAAAGATGACCCTCTACGATTGGAGTTGCGCAACATCCGCCTCCCGAAAGCTGTCCAAGCAACATACCTCGCGCCGCTCAAGCGAACTCCCACACACGGCATCCCAGTTTGCGACCTACAAATGCGCTCATACTCCGTGCGCAACCTGGAGATTTTCGCCGACTTCTGCCTGCGCGCCGCCTACTACCTGAACCTGCCCGCGAAAGGGCCCGTGCCTCTGCCGAAAATCACCGAGCGCTGGACAGTTCCCAAAAGCAACTTCGTACACAAGAAGAGCCAGGAGAACTTTGAGCGTGTGACCATGCGCCGGTTGGTGCAGATCCAAGACGGACACCCGGAGACCGTCGCTCTCTGGCTGGCCTACATTCAGAAGAACAGGTACTACGGTGTTGGTCTGAAAGCCAACGTGTTCGAGCACGGCGGCCTGGAGGTCGGCAGTGAGATGGATGCTGAAGCGACAAAAGTCAAGGATGCGGTCGATGAGAAGTTGAAATTGCTTGGAGGTGGGCCTTCGATGTCGAGAGCTTCCCAAAGGGTGAATACTATGGTTCATGACGAGCCATTCAAGGCGGCTTATGGAGCTTACAGCGCCATGAGCCAGGCCGAGAGTGTGCCTAACGCTGCCGAAAGGTTGGTGACGGTGCCATTGGACCCGGAGGTCCCGCAACAAATGCAGGAAGCTGCTAGGGCGCGCAGAGGTTGATGATTTTTGAATTTGATTCGAAGGGGCGAACATCCGACCTACGATCAAACCCAGTGGCCCCGATGTTGGGATTCCGCGAAATCGAGCGTATTGGAGGGGTGCGCTACATCACCGTGCTCTTTGAGCTGGGAGGACGTCGGACGTAAAGGCTAGCAGCACCTTTCAAATGCCGTCTGTATATTATAGCATGCCGAGACACATTCAATGAGAGACCTCAGCGTCCGGAATCAGGTTGAGCTTAAAAAATGCAACTATTACTTTTGATCCAATCAATCGTCCCGCGTCTGAAAGCGTTGAAATGCTCAAGTCAAGATTTCGCCACCGCCTTCAGTCACTTGCATCATGAGAGTTTGATCGTCCGAAGGAAGTGAACCAATGTGGTTTGTTCCGCTCCCGAGTATTCGGTTGCAGTCTTCATTGTTTGGTATCACTACTTTCTCGGCGACGGTACTGTGCAAGCATGCTTGGATCCTAATTGATTGGCTTAAAGATCTTTCACTATCTAGTTCCACAGCCTTGACTTACGAGCAGCCCCGATCCCCAAGGAATATTAGAGCTACCTCAAAAGAGTGTTGCCGGCCGTTTTGTCCAGGTTGCCAATCCTCGTCGGCGGAGCAGCTTTCGCAGCTCGTTCACCGACATTTTCAATAGGCTGATGGTCGCTGCTAGCTATCGCCGTAGAGTTCTCATATATGTTCTTGATGCAGCTGCGGCCAAGTGCAGCCTCACAAGATTTATCATCGGTCGTCGGCGCCCAGATGGACCCTTCACTTTTTCCAATGGTTGCTTTGACATGGCTGAATACCGACCCTTCAATTAGTGCGTACGAAGACTGGCTTTCGATCGCAGGCCCCGTGATGTCAAACCACAGGTTATTGACAAGGTGCACGACGCTGTTACCGCCGAGTGTGAGAGAGCGATCGCCTGTATGGTGAATATAATTGTTCTTGAACGTGATTGTGTCGTTGGCGCCTGTGAAAGAGATTGGCCGGTGGTGGTAGCCGTCACAGTGGGGAGACCAGTTGGTTCGTCCTTCGATGAAGTTGTTGGATATCGTGACGCCTGCGTTCGTGCCCTTCCTCGTAACGATATGATGGTCGCCAATTGAAGAGGTCTGTCGGAAATGTCAGACATTCAGTGACTCCAAGGACCTCCGGAGGTTCAAGACATTGCCATACCTTAATATGATCGATCCAAATGTTTGATGTGCCCTCCAAAGCAATCGCGTCGCCACCCCACTTATATCTCGCGTTCAAATTTTTAATCTCAAGGTTCTGGAGGATCACATTGTTCGTACCATTTGGTATCAAGAACCCCTTGCCTCGAATTATTCCATTTTTATTAACGCCCAACACAGACTTGTCGCTAGACACTACCAGAGGGTAAAGGGATGCTTTTTGGTACTCCACCGCTACCATCGGTGCAGCAGGGTTGACGATTTGACACCACTCCCTCTTGTTGATCGCTAGTTGGCACACGAATGCAACTCCGTAAGGAGCACATCCATACTCCCATGCGATGCCTTGGAGTTCTCTGAAATCGAACGTCTTCTCGACCACGATGTTCAGAGGCCCCTCCTGTACGAGGTATCTCGTCAGCTCGAGGGTGGAACTCGGAGTGACAGTAGGCCCTGCCACACCGCCAGATGCTTTAGAACCGAAGCCCTCCGGTTTTCCAACAGTAGCGACCGCTTCTACGATTGACAGAACCGCTGTCAAGCAACTGCCTAATCTCAAGCTGGCTTCGAGCATCATCCTGGAAAACGCGGGAGTTGCGGAACGTGAAGTAGAGGGGAGAGAGATGGAATGTCTGGCAAATGCATCTAATTTGTGAAGTTACCTTCTCAACACCACGGTCGAGCGAGGTATACCATTTTCACAACATGATTTGGGTTCGTGCCGCAAACCTCATCCAATCATCGACCATTGGATTTGCGTGCAATAAGCAAAACTCAATTACACAGTCTGTACTCCACATCGTGTTCGAACTGGCAGATGTCAACTCCGTATCAGTTTAACGATGATTTTGGAGCGTCTTATTTGTTGTCCTTTACAAGATAATGAATCAAGCTTCTTTGCTGCGTCTATCGATGTCGTGAAGCGGAAGCAGACGAGCAGAGTTGATGGTGGCCGCTGACACAGTGTCTTTCTACATCAAATACTGGTCGAGCCACCTTCTTTCTCATCGCGGCAGTCTTGATCAACAGAGCTCGCCCTTTCTTCGTGCCTCAATCTCCAAAGCCCAAGCCGCACCCCTTTTGACCCCAATCTCTAGCGCTGTTGGTAGATGCTCCGTCTCCTGATCCCACCGGGCACCAGCCGCGATCAACAATCTCGCGGCGCCGCCTCGATCGCGAGAAGCGGCCTCATGGAGCGGCGTCTCCCCAAGCATGTCTTTGGCGTTGACGTCCGCGCCTGCGCTAATCAGCAGCTCCACGACATCCTTCGCCTCCGTTCTCAATGCCGATTGCAGAGCCGTTACTTGGCCAAGAACGGTGAGAGCGTCTACGTCGGCACCATAGGCGAGAAGCGCTCTGACTATTTCCGTTTCACCATTAGAGGCGGCGATCGAGAGAGCGGGCAAACCGAAGAAAATCCAATTGGCATCTGCTCCGAGCTTGAGGAGGTGTTTAACTCGGTGCGTTTGGCCTTCGGAAATGGCTCTGCGGAACTTTTCATACAGATCGTCTAAGGCCTCTTCTGACAGCTGCGGCTTTGGTGGTGGGGCCGAGCGCTTTCGGTCGTTGTGTAAAGTCTCGCCGTAGTAGTAGTTGTGATCGACGAGGTCTTAGCGTGTTACCCATCAGTTGAGAAAATTTGGGACAACCTACAAGCGTCGCCGTAGTGATTCTTGGAGTTCCCCGTTGAGGTGTTGCCAGTATAAGCTGCCATCTCGCGCCAGCCCGCGATGAGCGGCCCCAAGTATGTGCTAGACGAAGGCGATGCAGTATCTTGACTTATTTGATGCTTGTAGCATCTTGAAGCACACTTCGTTAACTAGGAATGGGTGAGAGGATGGAGCGATATAGGGCTACCGAAGTAGCAGGCTAAATGTCAGCCCAAAGCGCCACACCTGGAAAAGGCATGGCGGCGGCGTTCTTGCATACGTCTCAAGTGAGTTGGGCAGAACAAGCGATTTTGAAAGATGGGAGGAGAAAGGTATTAAACTCGTATGATTGGTATTACTCGTAAAATGCTTCCTAGGGGAGTCATGAGAGTCATTTCAGAAAGTGACCATGACCAACAGCACACATGCTATGCACACATGTGCTGACCTCGGGAATTCCTTCAAGGACGCTTTTTCCGAGTGCGAAATAACAGCTTACACGGGCGAAGGGCAGCCGAAAGCTTTGAGAAAGAGTTAGCCGAAGTGCGATAAAAACCGGGGAGATACAACACTTACCGGTCGCAACCGTACCGCCGGGTCCAAAAACAGAGATCAGACCCTCAATCGCCGCCCAAATACCCATGCCGCAGCACGCAAGGCCAGCAATAATGTAAATCACGCACGGCACGCTCTTGGCCCAGCTCTTCTTGAAACCACGGATCCACCTCTTGCTGCCACTGTCGAGACGAGTGGTGACGCGGGTGTACGGATTGAAACCCTCGCCGGGCAGGGCAGCGGCCTTCTGCACGGTCCAAGCCAGGTACAACAATCCGGGGAAGGTGTAGGTGAAGTTCATCATGAAGAGGGCACCGACGAGGGAGACAATGCCACCAAGGTTGGGGACGGCGGCGGCGATGACGAAGGCCAGGATCCAGTAGCAGGGTCCCAGGCAGTACCAGGCGATGCGGCCCTTGCGGGTGGAGATGGGCGGGAAGCCGAAAGCTTGCTGGAATACTTCGAGGTAAACGGTCTTCATGCCGATGTTGAAGTACATGACTAGTGGGTGTTAGTTGAGGGTTGCGAGGATGTTGGTGGGAACCGAGGGGTGTGACTTACAGACTGCTATAAAGCCTGTCAATAGCGTGAGGACGTTTCCGGCTGTTTGAATACCGTAGGGCCGGATGACATTCACGATGTTGTTGGCGGAGTATTGGCCCCAGAAGGAGTAGACGAAGACGCCGAACAGCAGGTAGACGATGCAGATGAAGGCCTGGGCGCAGAAGAGGCCCTTCCAGAAGTCCATGGGGTTGCGCATCTCGGCGAGGAAAGCGACGAAGAGGAGAGCACCGGCGTAGGCGTAGACCATGGTGTTCACGGCATTGAACTGCGAAGCGAAGCCGGGGACCTGCTGCTGGTACTGGTTCGGAGGTTGTCCGGCAAAGACGACGACGGGCTCAATGACCTTGATCAGAGTGGACTTGGTCACCGCAGGGTAGTACGGTTCGTACAGAGCGGCGGCACACATGATGACAAGGAAGTTTGCGATGTTCATGAAGACCGCGGCGTTAGACAGCCAGCCGATTTTCTTCAGACTGCGGATGATGCCGAAGATCATGCCGATGCCCATGACCAGGACCATGACACCAGAGAAACAGATTTTGCCCTTGGAGATCTGCGCGATGTTGGTCGATTTACTCATGATCAGGACTGCTACTGTGAGGAATTGCTGGATAGACTGCGCGACGTTGATGCAGTGGCGAGACTTCTTGCCGAACAGGCGGAAGAAAGGGTCACCATAACTGCACATGGGATAGCGAGAGGAGTCCATGTCGAGGAAGATTTTCCAGATTGCCCAACCACTGAAGGCGGCGAAAATACCGAAGATGATGTAGAGCGCGACACCAGTGCCGTAGCCGACACTTGAGAAAACGAAGCTAATACAAAGTCAGCATTGAAGACTGAATGATGCGCGCGGAATTGGATACTCACGGAGCACCAGACCAACCGAGAATGTCAGTAGTAATCAGGAAGAACATTTGACCCCAGGAAGCAGTCCTCAGAGCACGTGCGGCAGTACGCCATTCTGCATCAGTGGGCTTCAATGGATCTTGAGAGGTCTCAGACGAAGCCGTCTGGGTGATGGTGCCGTCAGGGCCCTTTGACTCGGTGATGGCGGCAGGAGATTTCTCGATGGAGGACTGCAGGCGCATTGCACGCTCCTCCTTGTCTCGCCTGTGGCGTGCCCTGCCCTCGGAGGAGAACTGATCCTTGATCATGTCGAAGAGAGGATAGCTGCCGTGGAGAGCTTTGAATCTCTCGTTCTCCTCAGCCTCCATTTCACGCTCGAGCTTGGCCCAGAAAGTATATTCCTCGAAGGTGACGGTTTCGTCGACGCGCGCTGCAAAACCCCAGGTGCGCTCCTGAACGGCACCTTTCTCCGAGACGACGGAGGGTTGACGCGCCTGCGCATCGATGGCCATCTCCATCTCTGCGGTGGGATGGGTGACGGTAGTGGCGGCTGCTGGATAGGAGTCCATGGTGACGGCGTGTCTGCCCGACAGGCCAACGAATGTCAAGAATGGATGGGATTACCACAGATACTCGACGAAGGGATTGCGAGGGGACTCTGGACGTCTATATAACTCCTCCATGGGCTGGGCCATAACGGTAAGGCAAAGCATGGCGTGTCTTAGCCGTGAAGTTCGCAATTGGAGGGCGAAGACCTATCGATATCAGATAGCCAGTGACCACCTGCTGCATGCGGCCTAGCATGAGATCCAAGGGAGGCGCATTTACGAGGCCAGATATCAATGCAATGCAAATGCAGAGGCCGTTGCCACCCGGATTCCAGGAGGGGTTACATCGTGTGCCGTGCACTCCGGGGCACGGCAGCTCACGTGCGAGCGACACGGCCGGTGCCCTCGCCTAGCAAGCATCCTAAGGTTCGACGAGCGATTGGGGACCGAGGCTTAGTTCGATTAGGAAGGAGAGTCGAGGCATGGACGGAAAGGCGAGGTGCGGGCGGTGTTGGTGGTGCACGCCAGGATTCGGACGTTCTACTCACTCCGGATTCGCAAGCGAGGAGTGACAGACAACCATCGCCAAATCCCGCGGCGCTGGCTATCGCGCTGCCAGCATTGGGTGTCGCTATCATTTGCGCCGGCCAAAACGTCCCTGCGAAAAAGGCACTTTGGCGCTACCCGCCCCGGACTCCAAATTGAATACGGCGGACGTATTATTATTTGCCTCAGCCAAGGCACGCGGCTCACATCGGTAGCGCGGAGAGACGTACGGGGCTTGAGAGCTTGCAGGTTTAAGCACACGCTATGGCAGTATCTGGGATATTGGCATCCGTGGCATCGTCTTGAGTCGTGAGCTTGGTCTCGCCGTGGCCCCGACCCTCGCGAGCGACTCGTGCCCCCATCGTGGAGAGGCGAGTGCAAAGTGGGCCTTTCAACCACCGGCACGCTCGCTTGCTTGTGGGACCGCGATAAGGTTTCGCCTTTTGCCGCTCAAGCCCCTTGCTTGCAGATAATAACGTTACAATTATCACCGTCCATGAGCAAACCGCCGGATACCTGAAATGCCACTGGAGCAGCACCGCAAAATCGCGCGAATCACGTGCTTCTGTTCAGATGTTGTACGAGACGTCTTCGCGCCGGGCACTTCGCCATTGCTTGTCCTACCTGGTTTCTACCCGGTCTTAGACCCACGCGTGGTGTAGGAGTACAGTAGCACTGTAGCGATAATCTGCAGTGTGCCTGTGCCCTAGCGCATCTTCTACCACGTGTCTCGGTAGCGACATGAATGCTTATCAGACGACACAATCTATCAAGATCCAGTTGTTCTAGAATTTTACTGGTTCAGCCGACTGCCGAGTATGTGGTATCTGTCAAGCAGACCTGGGCACGATCGTCGAACCGAACCCTCGGAAACGACCCGATAGCTGCAAAGTCCTGCAGATTGCTGAACAGGGTAAGATATTCCTAAAACCTTTTTCAATGAATAATGCAGATCGAAAGCCGCAGACACGATGGGAGTAATACATGAACTATCATACAAAAGCTCTCACGCAGCTAGCCAAATCTAACGGTCGAGAATCTTGATCTGCCGAACCTCGGACTTGTCCCTACGGTTAGGCTGGCAAAGGCCTGCAGTCCACACGGACGCTAGAAAACGCATCTGTAGTGTAACAACCACTTGCATCACTTAAAATTGGTATCATGTCGAAAGAGTCTTCCGTGCAACGTTCATCCTCGAATGATACAACCGCACAATCGCTTGGAAGAGAGTTCACATAGATGCTCGACGCCTGCAAACTGTAGCAGATCCCGCTCTCTACGACTCGCGCAACAATGTCACCATTGCAATCGATCTCTGGATGCGCTTGCAGGGATAATGGCTTCCTCGTGTCAGCTTTCTCACGCTCTTTATCCCGGGCATAAGGGATGCCATGCTTCTGTTCGTAATCGACTTGGTAGAAGTATTCCTTCTCAGATATTGGATTACCCAGTGCATCGTAATAGCCAGGAGGTAGGTAATGTGGATCATGCTTCTGTGGTCCAGTCTGGTTCGCGGAATCGGGGTTATTGGCTATCTGGCAAACGTGATCGAGATTTCCATCACTGTGAGGTATGAAGTGATCTGGGGACAGATGGTGCATTCTTTGATTGTTGCGAGACTGCAACGATGATGGGAGGCCAGGAACATCAACAGCTGCTGTTTGATCCTGGCAGTAGAGGGCCCTATTGTTCGAGCTTTGTAGCGAGCTCGCCTGTGTCCCGAGACGGAAAAATAGCGTGGAAGCAAGCATCGAGACTTGCATTTTGGATATTTTCCTGCCGCAAGGTGAGCTTGGTGACGTTCGTTGAAGGAAGTGAGGTGTCCTAACCTAGCAGATCGGAGACCAACCCTTTTCTTCCGCAGAGATGATGGCTCTAATCCCGTGGTCCATGCTTGATATGTACTCACGGTGCTCACACAGCATCATCCGACTTCCGCTTCCCTGCGCGCCTTAAAAATGTTAGTCTCCGCGGGGCTCAACACATATGTACTATGACGATTCCCCCGCAACCCACGCTCAATGACCTATACAATAAATTCTCCAGGGTTCGCTGATCTCTTGAACTGGAAAAGAAGTCAAGGGAGTGGATGCTACGTACTTTGGAGGATATTCGCGTTGATAGTAGACCGCGTGGCGCAAAGCCACGATGTAACGAAGTCACGCTCCGTGACCACTCAGATGAAGTCGGCTGAGGGCCGATTGTTACCTGCACTTACAATAGCATTGCCGACAAGGTATGAGTAACTATCGAACAGATGGATCTCGTCCTGCATGGCTCCGGCCAAATTTCGCGCCTGTCAAAGCTAGACACTCAGAATTGAGCATCTCGTCCGTTCTATCATACACAAGCACTAAGCCAGATGACGAGTATCAATCAATGTAGGTGACTTTCCGGGACCCCAGCCTTGCGACTTCTTTAATCTTTTGTGCATTGCAAGACTCGGTCGTTCCACCAATGGCCCGTCAGTTCACCACGCCGAAGACTGGTTGGAGGGGAACGCATGTGAGCCATCCTTTTTCGCATTGAGACACCACCCTAGATTCACCTCTCACTTTCCCCCAACAATCCCCCTAGCTCTCTTCCTCTCATCCGCATCCAACTTCCAATTGACGCCCGTAACCCTCTCCAAATTGACACCACTCAGTCCCTCAATCTCCTCCCACTCATCACTCTCCATATTCATCACCAAGCAAATCTGCACACACCTCGCGAAAAGATCCCTCAGATCGTACCTCCCGCCCTTAACAGCCGCCGCCACAATCCCCGCAATATCCCTCTCCAGCCTCACAGCGCCCATTTCATTCACCCGACCATAATAAGCCCACAGCCTCTTCTCAAGCGTGCGTGCCAGCAGCGAGACAGTTGACGTCAACAAGCGATCATAATTCGCCGGCGTCAAAATCCGCTTCAGCGGAAGCGTGAATGCCTGCCAACCGCGCTCGAAACGACGAGGGACAAGATCGTCGTTCGGATCCGCGCGGTCGTCGCCGTCGCTGGCAGAAGGGTCGTCGGCGTAGTCGACGTCGCGGAAGGTGTCGAGCAGGACGGGGCGTAGGCGCGGGCGCATGACTTGCTTGAGCATGACTTCGATTGCTTCGGCGATGAGCTCGGTGGTTTTGGCTTCGAAGCTGGATTCGATGGAGCGGAGGGCCTTTTCGGCGAACGTGGAGTCGTGGTTGAAGGGGAACGTGTCGGCGAGGAGGGAGCCTGCCGGGGGCTGAGTAGGGGTGGAGGTGGGCTGGCCAAGGCAGGTGCGGACGATGCGGCGGACGTAGTCGGTTGCGGTGTCGAGGTTGTTGAGGAGGACGAGGAAGGAGATGATGAGGTTTTCGGGTGGGAGGGCGCCTTGAATAGCGGCTTTGGGGTAGCTTTCGTCGCGCATTTTGCGCTGAATCATGCCGAAGAAGTCAGAGCCAAGGACTCTTCCGATTGCTGGGAAGACGCTGGCGACGACGGAGCGCTGGGATGTGGAGAGGGTGCGCTGCAGGACTTGGTTGACGATGTACATCACGTCGTCGACGGCAGAGGTGATGAAAGGAGGGTTGGCACCCAGTGGCTTGTTTGGGTTCAACGACAGGTCTGCAGGTGCTTCGTCCAGCTGAAAGGACTTTTCGACGGATCTTCGGAAGAAGAATCCGGCCATAGCGTTAAAAGGATCGATGAGCAGATCTTGCATCTTCTTCTGTATGTTGCTGTTGACAATGAATGGTGGTACAGATAGTTTGCTCTCTGTCTCCTCTCCAGCAGTGACCTTGTTTGCAAGAAATCGGGTGTACAATGCCCATCGCCCGAGCATCGTAGCACTTTCGTTGAGCAGAGCATCAATCTCCCGCATGTCAACGCCTTCGTCTTCACTTGGTCTCCCAGATCCCGGACCGGGCGAACCGGTTCGGGACTGCACCGAGCTCGGTTTTTGCGATGGCAAAAAACTCTGAACGAGAAAGTTGAAAGGATAGCTCTTCACCTCTGTCAGCTTGCGAGCAACCTTTCGTTCTTCTGACCAAGTGTCAAGGATGATTCCGCCTTGCACATCGGCTTCCACCTGGATCCGCTCGATGACCTTTGTCATACTGCCCGGGCCGTAGTGTCTCTCTACGAGAGGTTGGTGGCCTTCCACGATCTGGGCAATGTGCTCAAACAGTTTGGTAAGCGTGCTAGCATAGAATAGGCCGTCCTGCCTTTGCGTAGAGCTCATGTTGCTGCGTGCTCTGGCTGCGATACCACCGCATACATACTTGCCATATGCATCGAGGCCGACATCGGAGCGTCCGATCAGGGGGAAGAGTTTGAAGAAACGAGTGACGCCGGCGCCGTTGCCAGCCTGTGCAGCCTTTTCGAATTCTCGCAGGAACAGTCCGCACAGGCTCTCGGCGGCAGAGTCCAGGGTCTGTCGAGGGAGATCTGGCACTTCAGCAGTAGGCACAATTTCCTCAGCGAAAGCACCGTCGATGACAGAGTCCGGAATCTGCGATGCTCGGTGCAGGTAGCTGGCCGCAGTCTCCCAGTCTTGAGGCGCACCCATTGAGCCCGTCACGCCGAGAACGCAGGATTTCAGTTCTGCGACCTGCTCGACCACGTCCAAAGTTGCCTTCACCGCAGCCTGCTCCCGATCGAGCTTTTTGACGGCGCCAGAAAGCCGATGAGCCGTCGCAGCGGCAGACGAGAGCATGCCATTGCTGATAGACCTGGTGGCGACGACCTGTGAGCCCAGCTGGGCGCGTGCGAGATCCAAACGGCCAAGTTGGCGGTTCAAGTCTTTTTGCGATGCCAGTAAATCGTCCAGACGCGCAGTCACATTGGCCTCACGTGCTCCAAGCTCCGCCAATGTAGACCGAATCTCTTCTACGGAGGCGGCATTATAGATGCTGCTGTTTGTCGGCAAGACAATATTCGCCAGGCTGTCGTTAGCCATGGTTGTGGCGAATACTGTTGACGCCGGTCCAGCAAGTATACAATATTCGAGACGAAGCGACGTCTGGCTGGCGCTGATGACACGCAGGCGCTACGGCAGACGAAGTTCCACACTTGTGTCGTGTCCGGCTCCGTCGCAGCGCGCGCGGTAGGGGCCGTGTTTCAGGGCGTGTGGAGTCTGTTTACGTTGCTTGGTAACGCTTCGTCCAATGGTTTGATTATCCCCGTCTTCACACGTCGTCAGCAGTTGGCGCCATTGTTTGGCTGTGCTGAGATCTGGTGCTGCTGTACATAGCCGGATCCTGGTCACTGCGAGCTGCGCCCACTGCCAACATCCATGCTGCCGCTGCTTGGAACAGCGTGCAGACGCCACAATCGCGCGAGCTGAGTGAGATCGTCGCCCGGCAGTCTGGACTCTCCATCCTTGCTCTACGACAAAACATACAGGCACCTCCAACTTACTTGTCTTGTCCTACACTTTGACCAACCTTCGCCTGAGACACCCCACGACCTACCTTCGGCCTAGAAAGAGCTTCTGAAGAATTATACCCCACCAAAGCGACATCCATATCCCGAGCCGCCCAATCTAGTCGACATTGCACTGCCGGACACCACCTCTGAGATCCGAAAGATCGCAAAGCCAAGGCTTTCCACGGACTCACATTAAAGGCCTGTACATACCGGGACGAACGAAGTCTACACGGATCACATACATGCCGCCTGCTGGCCCGTGACGGACGCACGCTCCCCCCAAACCTCTCTCATGGACGCTGCAGGCCATGTCGTCCTCGAGACCGCCAACCTCTATGCCCGCGCGGGCGCGAGCAGCGACTCGAGCGAAGACCGACCCGCGATCTACAAGGTAGTCGGCATCATCCTGGCGGTCTGCTCCGGCCTGTTCATCGGCGTCAGCTTCGTGGTCAAGAAGATAGGATTGCTCAAGGCCAATGTGAAGTATAATGAGGAGGCCGGCGAGGGGTACGGATACTTGAAGAATGCATGGTGGTGGACGGGCATGACACTCATGATCGTGGGCGAGGGCTGCAACTTCGCTGCGTACATGTTCGTGGATGCGATCATGGTCACGCCTCTGGGCGCGCTTTCCGTGGTCGTGACGACAATTCTGAGTGCGATCTTCTTGAAGGAAAAGCTAAGCTTCGTGGGCAAGATGTCTTGTTTCCTGGCGATCCTCGGCTCCGTCATCATCGTTCTGAATGCACCTGAGCAGAGCGCCGTTTCTGACATCCAACAGATGCAGAAGTTCGTCATCTCGCCTGGTTTCTTGACCTATACTGGTATTGTGATCGTTGGGTGCGCCTTCACCGCTCTATGGGCTGGGCCTCGCTACGGAAAGAAGACCATGATGGTGTACCTCACCATTTGCAGCATGATTGGAGGCCTCAGCGTCGTCGCGACTCAAGGCTTGGGTTCTGCGATCATTGCGCAGATTAACGGCAAAGCACAGTTCAATCAATGGTTCACTTACGTACTGCTTGTGTTTGTGATACTGACACTGCTTACTGAAATCATTTACCTGAATGTAGGTATTCATGACCCAAACAAGTCTACAACAGCCAAGCTGACACCTCTCAGAAAGCCCTCAACATCTTCAACGCAGCGCTTGTTACGCCAACGTACTATGTGTATTTCACCTCAGCCACAATCGTTGCATCAGCGGTACTCTTCCAAGGCTTCAAGGGCACAGCGGTCTCAATATCGACCGTGGTCATGGGCTTTCTAGTCATCTGTGTTGGCGTCGTCCTGCTGCAGCTGGCAAAGTCATCTAAAGATGTCCCCGAAACAGAAGTTTTCAAAGGCGAAATCGATCAGATCCGCACGATAGCCGAGCAAGAAGAGCCAGAGTACGAGCCCCGAGCAGACACAATCCGCGGGGGCGCCGCCATCGTCCGCGCCCTGAGTCGCACTCGCACCAGGAGACAAGCAAAGGAAGCCCACAGGATCCACGAAGAGCGCATGGAAGCGATCGGCGAAAACGAAACGGTAGAATGGGACGGCCTGAAGCGGCGAAAGACCACTAGCACTGCGTCCGGCTCCATCAAGCGCTCCAACACCGTCCACCCGCCCCTGGGCATGAGCCACATGCCGAACGAAGACTCCGACAGCGAGCCTGAAGAGGACATGCACCCGGGCTTCTTCAGCCGGCTCGGGCGCAAAATGACCACCGCCGCCGGAGGCGGCCACCGCAAAGCCTCCGGCCACAGCCCCGTGCCCATGGCCTCCGTCAACATCCACCCCAAACGCACTTCCTCCGACGACCACGACACAGCCTACCACTCCCCCGGCCCCTCCGGCGCCGGCGGGCCTCACCTCCGCTGGGCCGGCGCAGAAGAGCCCGACCGCTCCTCCTCGCGCGGCAGCAGCCTCGCCCCGCGCCCACCGCCGCACGTCCTCCCACCCACCACCTCTTCCTCTTCAGGCCCCGAAGGCAAGCGGCAATTCTCCTTCCACAACGTCTTCACGCGCAGCCGGTCCGGCACGGGGGCCACATCCCTCACAGCGCCGGACGACGAGCACCGGCCCGTGAGCCGGGGTGCGCTGAGCTTCGTGCGCGGTGGCAGCAGCAGAGCAAATACCAGCACGACGGAGGAAGAGCGGCTGGGGCTCGTGCACGGGGACTCAGCGAAAGGGATTCCGGAAGGCGAGGACGAGGACCGGCGCGACAGCGACGAGTGGCAGATGGCGAGCGGCGCGGAGTCGTCGTCGCCGGAGATGGTGGGCGCGAGTCCGCCGCAGGGGGGCGATTTGGGGTATGCGGCTTCGTCGGGGGGAATGGGGAGGGGGAGGAGGGATCCGTACGGGGATTACGAGGAGGATGATTTTGATATGGCAAGGCGGAGTCCGAGGACGAGTTTTGGCGGGCGCAGTAGGGACAGTGGAGGCGGAGGAGCGTTTGTCTAGGTGACGATGGCGTGTTTTGGGCGGGGATGATTCTTCGTGCGTTTTAGCGGTTCTCCTGCGTTTCGTGTCTCTACTTTCGGACGTGGGAGTGAATATGAACACGGTCATGAGTGTATTGGAACAGGACATATCTCACGGAGAGGACGGGCATGCTGTATATTACTGTTGGCTTAGGCTGGCGTTTCAAAACATTGCAATGAAGAACACCCTCAGGCATAGGGTGATTCTCGGGTCACACAGATTGCGTAGGTACGTTCTGCCCAGCGCCGTACCATGTAGCACCAATATAGCACTTCAACCTCAGACGATTCAGGACAGCAACTATGTCAATCAGCTCTTGCGAGCGCTCGATTAGATCTATGACCCGAAGTCTAATCTAGCCATTTTATCATCAGGCCGATCCAAACCGTCCGGCTGACGTTCCGAAATGCAAACCCAGCAGACGCCCATTTTGTTCACTCGTAACGCGTTTTATTGCATGCAAAGCCTTCCACTCAGAGAAGCGTGTCGCCCAACGCGCAACGGACAATGCTCACGCCCGACCGCACCGTCTCCGCTGCACCAGCCTCCTCCAGGCTAGGGTTGACCTCAACCAAGTCCAGCGCAACAAGGCTGCCCGTCTCATGCACGCACTCCGCGATGAAGTCGCCCTCGCGCAGCGTCAGACCGCCTCGAACCGCCGTGCCCGTGCTAGGAGCGAACCGCGGGTCGAGCGCGTCGATGTCGAAAGACAGGTGGATGGGAGTGTCCGAGCCGATCCAGCCGAGCGCCATGTCCATGACCTTGCCAATGCCGTGGCGGTCGATGTCGTGCATGCTGAAGGCCTTGATGCCGTGCTCGCGCAGGATCTTCTTCTCGCCGCGGTCGACGTCGCGCAGGCCGATGTAGACGAGCTTCTTGACGCTGACGCGGTGCTCGTCCTTGAGCCAGCCGAAGGGCGCGTCGGGCTTGTCGGACGCGAGACCCGTCAGGAAGGCCACGGGCATGCCGTGGATGTTGCCGCTGTCGGAGGTCTCGGGGGTGTTGATGTCGGCGTGGGCGTCGACCCAGATGACGGCCATGTCGCGGCCGAGGCGCTCGCGGATAGCCTTCGCGGTGCCGCTGATGGTGCCGATGGCGATGCTGTGGTCTCCGCCGAGAGTGAGGACGCAGCGACCCTCCTTGGCGTGGTCGTAGACCTGCTGGCTGAGCGCCTGTGTGACGGCGGAAACGGCGCGCGGCTTCTTCATGCCCCGGTGGTCGGGGTCGGAGGAGGGGAGGAGCTCGGTGTAGGAGTGGACCTTGTTATCGAAGTGGATGTTGTACTCGAGGTCGTCTTTTAGCTGGTCGGCCAGGCCTGACTCTATCAGGGCCATTGGCGCAGCGTCCACGCCTGCTTTGCACTGGTTCGGGGTCAGATTGGGAGAGCGAGCTCGTTGTGACTGAACCCATTCTTACCTGGCCGCCGGAGAATCCCACAGCGACAATGCCCAGGTCAGTGCCATTTTTGAGGAATTTGGGCTGGATGGTCGGCGCGTCCATGGTGCTCGACGAGTAGCGGAATTGAGCGAGAGAAAAGGCCACGGCGTCCCTAGGGAGTCAATGTATGCGTTTCGCAAAGAATGTCGCGAGAGCTCTAGTGAAGTGTCAAGAAGTGAAGTACGCGAGATGTGGATGCGTCACACAGACAAAGAAATGCTCAGTGAAAGTAGTCAATATGGAGGAGAAAAGAAAACTGCAGCGCGGGCGAACCGGCCGCTTTTTACCTTCGTCTGACCATCAGCGCTATCCGTGAGGCCTTACGAGACAGAAATTGGGCTTCGTGTGGGCGAGGCGCCTCCAGTTGTGTTTAGAGGATGAAATCGCTTGCGCCTGTACTTAGAGGATGCGCGTCGGTACAGCCTGTACTTAGCGGAATGCGACGCCGGGCACGAGCCACGCGCGCCGCGGCTGGTGGTGGAGTCGTGTGCCGGGCCTAGCCGGCCTATCTCATCATTCATTTCGCCATGACTGTGGGCCGAGATGTGGGAGATAGCGAGGGAGACACGTGACGTTTCAGGGCATGTGACAGTTCGGCGGTGTATAACATGTGAATGGATTGACACGGGGACGGCGCTCAAAGGACTGCACTCCATGCAGGCCGTTTGGAGTGAACTATGAGCACCCATCCAGCTTCTGGCTATCGTACATTGATTAGACGGCTATACTATACTACAAGCAGACCTCTTCTGTCGCACGCTCCATGAGACATTTCCGAGGATCCTCATTCTTGGACCGTCTGGCGCGATTCCTCTTCTTCCTGCTCTCTCGCTAACTTCAGAGCTTGCTCTTGCAACCGGTTGTCAATCCTCCTCTTCCAAACGTAGGCTCTACCAGTAGCATTCCTGAGCCGCTCGCCACCCCATAGTGCACTGCAACCGGGGCCATAAACCCCACGCCTCACCGATCTTTCTCTGCTGCAGATGATACTCAGCAGCATGTGCGTCTTCTCACTGAAATCGAACACTTCTTTGTCCATGTCTTCGAGGGTGTTGAGGATAGAGGGCACATCCAAATATCGCCGGTACAGGATGCGCATGTGGTTGTTGTAGAACGTTGAGCCTGCGATGAGGGCGAACGTCACCGGACCAAGAGACTTCAAGTATGGCATGAGAGACAGGCCCAGCTGCGATGAAGGGAAAGACGAGATGCATTCTTGCTGGAAAGCAACGAGGTGCCAAGGCGCGTTCTTCCTGATGACGGAACTGTCGTGCACATTGCCTGGCCATTGCGGAATCTCAGAGTCTGCCTCCGCGCTCTTTCCGTTGTTGCTGTCGCTCTTTGCCTTGAGAGCCCGTTGTGCGGACCGCGCGACGGGTCCGTCCAGTTTCAACGCAAGCACGCGCGAGAGTACCTTCTCATGTAACAACTTCCACAGCTCAACATCGGTCTGCGCTTTCGAGAAAGCTTCCTTGACGTTCTCTCTGTCGGCTTCGATTGCCTCCCGCTCCATGGCTGAGCGAGACTGACGCCTCGAGTCCTTGATCTTCTCTTCCCTCGGCACGCTTTCTGCTTGCGTGCCCTCGACATCGGCAGGTTGCCCAGCTGATGGCTCGATTGCCTCCTGAAGGATTTCATCAAGCTTGTGCAGAGCCTGATCGCCCTCTTTGCCCTCTTTCTGCTCTTTTTGCTGCTTCATGCTGAGCAGTTTTTCGAAAGCCTTCTTCTCCGACGGCGTCATGGTAGAGTTGGAGAGCGTGTCGCGGACAGATTGCTTCTCTTTCCTAGCATCCTCGAACGGAATGTGCTCTTGCCTCTCATACTCAGGCCTCCGAGGTCTATCCATTTCGAATTCGTCGCCATCTCCGTTGTCGTAAGGACCTAGCTCCTTCCGGGGGTATTTCGAGGCCGGCGCCCTGTTTCTTCCATCGGGGACGAACAACTTCCGGTCCTTGTTAGTACGTTTGGAGCGCCGAGGCCCGCGCTCTTGGAGGTCTTCAAAGTCGCTCAAAGCGTCTGTATACCGAGTCCGGATAGTCTGGGTGTTGTAAAGTAACGGCAGCAAAGGCTCCGCCGAAGAGACTCGTCTCACTCCGGCAATGCCATGGCGACGCAGTGCCTGAGCCACCGGCATCGTAAACCACACCTCTTCGAAGTCCTGAAGTCGTCCGAAGCTCCTGTGCCACCGGCGGAAAAGTACGGCGCTCTCAGAAACA
This sequence comes from Septoriella neoarundinis, assembly GCA_022813125.1. Lineage (NCBI taxonomy): Eukaryota > Fungi > Ascomycota > Dothideomycetes > Pleosporales > Phaeosphaeriaceae > Septoriella > Septoriella neoarundinis. The sequence continues at coordinate 158,459 of JAKLND010000040.1, forward strand.
ACCCTGATTCCAGAAGCTCTGTGGAACCAAACGCGCACGCGAGATAATCTTGCATGGCCGCCTCGACGGCTAGATCCGCAGAGCCGCCGGATCTCGAGCTGACCTCATCCGGGCTACTTCCCTTCACGAGCGCGAGCCAAAGCCAAATCTGGGGAAACGAAAGATCGCGCACAGACTTGCGGCGGCGAGCGGCGAGCTTAGTAATAATCCCAGAAGAGCGAAACGAAGGGCACGACGGCCTTGCGAGATGGAGTGATGCCCATCACCGAGATCGAACTGCCCATACTCTCGCGGTTCCTGTGCGCTGTTACGATGACGACAGGTTTGCCTCCGCAGCCTCTGGACGCTTCGGCTGAGCAGCAGCAGCGGGCTCAGCAGGATGGCGGGGAGGAGCAAAAGAAGCAGTTGCCTAAGGGCGTTGTGTTAGGTCCGGATGGGAAGCCGTGAGTCTGGTCGTCATTCGTGGACAGAGATCGTTGTAGCTAATCACAACACGCAGATGCCGCTCCTGCACGTCCGTTTCCTCATGGATGGCCATGGCGCGATCCGCGCCCGCCTCGAAAGACAAGCAACCCGGCACAATCCAAACCACTACACCTCCTGCTGGCGCGACGTCCTCCCTCTCCCTCCCCGACGACTGCCCGCCTGACGTCGAACAGCTCGGCCGCTCGACCTGGACGCTCCTACACAGCATGACGGCCAACTATCCCGAGCGACCGTCTCTGACGCAGCAGATGGAGACGAAGCAGTTCATCTCGCTGTTCGGCAAGATGTATCCCTGCTGGGTGTGTGCGGACGATTTTCGGTCGTGGATGAAAGACGGCAACGAGCCGCGTGTGAGCAATCGGGACGAGTTTGGGAAGTGGATGTGCGAGGCGCACAACGCGGTGAATGTCAAACTGGGCAAGAAAGAGTTCGACTGCAACAAGTGGGAAGAGAGGTGGCGGACTGGGTGGAAAGATGGGAGGTGTGGTTGATGTGGGAATGGATTGTCTTGGTTGCATCACGGCAGGCGTTTCGGGATATCTGCATGAGCATGGGTGGAAGGTTTTGGAGATGATACACTCAACTTAACAGCACGAGAGCGGTCTGTACGATAAGAGGACAACTTGAGGTACCGAAAGATCATGTTCAAAAAACGGGCAACATCACACATCACAACCTCCACCTCACCTCACTAACCTCAAAAGCCCTTATTAACCCCCTCCCACTCCGGCTCCTCCAGTCTACACCTCAGCAGATTCCAAGGCCAACTAACAGCCGGCGCCTTCGCATCCCTCTCCGCCCCCTCTCTCGCCTCAGCTTGCCCCGCGACAATATCACCCAGCACCTTCGCCGGATCTCCCCGCGGGAACTCCTCCTCCGCCGCCTTCACAAACTCCACACCCAGCAAAGCCCGGTACGCCTCGTGCCTAAAATCCGTCTTCGGCCCCAACCGAACCACCCTTGTCAAAGCGCTCATACGCTCCGCAAGCCCAGGCGACGTGTGCAGCGCGATCGCAGTCCAGACCTCGCGCAAAACCGCTTTGTCCGCCACGCCGTGCGCTTGCATGAACTCGACCGCCGCGTCGGCACCACAGGCCTCGAAGCGCTGAGCGTGGTCGTGCGCGGCGCAGGTGCCCATGTCGTGGAAGATGCTGGCGAGGAAGATGGATTGCTCGTCGAGGAGCTGGGTGTCTGTGGCGAAGATTTCGGAGCCGGCGGTTGGGGTGAATTGTGGGAGGGAGGAGAGGTCCATTTTGCTGAAGGCGGAGGAGTAAAGGTAGACGCGCAGGCTGTGGGCGAGAATGACGGGGTGCAGGTGGGTTTGAGCGTGGTGGTAGGCGGCTTGGGAGAGGGCGTCTTTTGGGACGCAGGATGGTATGGAGGAGGCGGTTGTCATGATTGCGTTGAATAGACGATGGCAGGCGAAGGGCGGAATATGTAGGATTGATTGACAAATTGCTCTATAAGTGATTCGAGACGTCTTGTACTAAAACGAACGAGGGGAACAGCAAAGGAGTGTGCAGAGTTCAGGATGGCATTTATATACCGTCGGCTACGGTTCGATGACCGCGGTTGAGGCGCCGCTCAGAGGGGAAATCATAGGGCGCATCGTTGGTAATTGCCACAAGCTCTGGAACGTACTTCCAAAAAGGTTTCAAGGCCCTAACGCAATATTTTTTGCGGGTGAAAAGGACTGCATAGACTATCTTCAACAAGCAGAAACGCAAATGGGCACGAGAAGTGCAATCGAAACATGAAGTGCCGCGATCGTCCCTCGGAAATTGATGTCTCGTGACCGCGCGCGGCGCCCGAGCCGCGCCCGCGCCGCATCATTGACGTCGGCCGTCCAGTCCGCCTCACATTTGTTTTGACCTCCGTCCAGGCCACGAGCACCACGAGCAGCTGTTAGGCTGCCCCACGCTCACGCAATGCCCGCAGCGAATTCATCGACGCCGGCACCCAAAGCGGCGAAACCGTCACGGGCGATTTTCGACCCGTTCAACTCGTCTGCCACCGGCCACCAGCGAGCAGAGAATAGGCTTGGCGGCAGCACGTCGTGGCGCGACTCGCGGTCGTTGAAGTTGAGGGAGCAGTTTGCTTCTGGCTCGGGCGGTGGGAAACGTGTGTCGGACACGGTTGGCGCGGGGAGTCTGGATTTTGGGAATGATGGAAGGACAGAGAATGGTGGGTGGGTTGAAGGTGCGAAGGGTTTGAGGACTGGCGGTCAGACGAGTCTGTGGGAGTCTATGAGGCTTGAGAAAGATGTTGAGAGGCCGGCGAAGAAGGCTAAGTTTGAAGATGCCGGGGATGCAACGAAGGTGGTCAATCCTTTTGCGCCGTTTAGGAGGCCGGATGGAGAGATTAGGGAATCGAGCTGGACGAGCCATGAGTCCAGTCCTTCGCATTTGCTTTCGCCTTGGGATGCGGATGACGAGGACTGTATCCCGCCATCAGGTCAAGTCCAAGGTCAGGACAAGGACGAGAACGAATCAATATCCATTGAGAAAGAACCAGAATCGTATCCTCAGATCTTCTCAGGCCTCACTTTCTACGTCAACGGCTCGACCATGCCACACACCTCGGACCACAAACTCAAGCATCTTCTCAGTCTTCACGGCGGCAACTTGAGCATCGCCCTGGGCCGCAGATCAGTCACTCATGTCATCTTAGGCAAGCCAGGCGGTCCAGGGGAAGGTTGCGGCGGAGGCCTAGCAGGAACCAAAATCCAAAAGGAGATCTCTCGCAAGAGCGGCAAGGCGATCCGATTCGTAACTGCGGAGTGGGTGGTCGAGAGTGTCAAAGCCGGCAAACGACTAGCGGAGTCGAGATTCGAGGGCATGAAGCTTGCGCCGAAGGGTGTCAACGGTATCGCAGGCATGTTCGCAAAACAGGGCAGCGGAAAGAAGCCTGGATGAAGAGCTTGAGGTTCCTGTTATTGTGACTTGCAGATGCTGTGGTAGTGTCATTGCAACAGCCCCAGCACACCAAACGCCGCGTACAAGCGACGCCCGCACCATGAGATTGTGAAAATGAGCCGTGCATAATCTCAGCCTGGTTACGAGTAATGTTACCACGGAACGCCGATGCCAGGGCGGCTACAACGAAAACGGACTACCGCAGTCTTACAGAGACCGACGGGATTTTACTGGAGCAATAATTACCCGACACAAGATCGCCGCACCGCATGGCGTACTGCGCAGACGGGTTTTTCCCGAGTGCACCTGGGACCACACCGTATACGAAAAGCCGAAGATGATGGGAGAAAGAGACATAAACATGAAACAACTGAGGGTCATTGACAAGAATGTTTTATCATCTGCTATCCTCTACAATGAAGCCCTTCCAAAATTCCTGCATGTGAGGCCTCGCCTTTGGATGTGATAAGCTCAATGATTGTTTCATTATCCGAGATACTAACATACTTGGGATCGACGCTCATAATAAGTCACATCTCCGCCCCTGTCAGTCGATTGCTGGCTGCTGATCGGTCTGAGTTGCATATCACCAAATGAGCTCTGCCGATACACGGCACGACAGGATTTACACAACAACGACCATACAGCCAGGCTTTGCGCATTTCTTGTGCCTCGAACGATGCTTTCTTGTGTTGGAAGCGACGCTGGTCGACACATTCTGCGACGACGCACTTTTAGGTGACAGAGGACGCGTAGCCGGGCGCTTAATTGCTTCGGTAGACTTGTCCTTACAATTTTCTTCCTTCTGGTCGAGCATAAGGTGGTCCTTCGCTAGTTGCGTGATCTAATGGTTGGCGTTGGCTTCGCCGAGACAGCTTTTGGAGCGCAGCCGCCACTGTCAGGGGTTGGTGTCGCGAATGCGACGAGGACATGGACGGGGTGCGCTGGTGAAAAGTCCTTCCTGGGAGAGCATCCTCGACGGCGAGTAGAGGCTTGTTTCGATCGCGAACGCTAAGTGGCAATTTTCGATCTTGCTTTGTTGTGCCATGCCTTTGCCTCCACGTCATGGATCCGACACAGCGCTTTTTGCAGTCGCACGCTGATATCCCAGCATGATGCCGCTTGCGTCTGGTATTGTGCAAATGCGTCTCAAGATTGAGGTGCAACGGGGTCATACAGTGATTTGGATGGCCGTATAAGTTGCATCTCGCACTTCCCTCGTAGAGATACTTGGTTCGACCGCAGCGGCGGGTGATGACCGCTTTCCAGAGGTTTCCCGGCTGGAGCTTGAGGACCGCCAGCAATCTTGACGATTTGAATATCATCGAGAGTGATTCACCGCAATACGTGCAAGTGCCCTTGAGTGTCTTGCTGTAGCCTCGCCTATGACCTTGGGCGAAGAAAGTGTCAAAGGGACGACAGCCTTGCTTCCCGCACGGGATAGCCTTCCATCCTTCAACCCATTCATCGAGCGATCGATGGTTCTGAAGTAGAACGATTAATCTGTGATGTTGGGTCGAGCATTTGCCGAAGAAAGTCTTGATAGCTCCGTTCGACCACTTGTCTAATGAGGGATATCGTTCGATTGCTAGGGCACGATTTGTTTCGCTGATGGTGATCCTGTGGAACTTCTCAAGCTGGTCCTTGGTGGGTATTTGAGGCATGACTAGGGGCATTGTCGAAGGCTTCTATCGATAGGGTAATGCTATAGGCGAGGAGGTAGTGCTGTGCAGTCGTAAGAGGATTGATCGATCGTCAGTATTGTAGGAGACAAGATGAGAATGGATTCTCCATCTGATATTCCCGAATCCCAATGGCATGTGACGCTCATCCGTGCCTTTCTCATCACTGTCCACATCGCAGATAGACCAATATCAATGATCATGTGTAAGCCGTAATTGAGAGATACTTAAAGCTATGGATGATCGTGCTGAACTGAGAATCCATACAATTCGTCGTGATTAATGTGAGCCCTAGCTACCCAAAAGCTATTCCATCCCTCTAAATCGCCCAAGTGAGCCGACATGCCAACGAAACTAAGAGCAAGAATGCTATTAGAGAAGTGCCATCTCGAAGTGAAGGCTGTCGAACAATGCTGAGATGGGATGTCAACCCGGCGTATACCGTCAAGTCTGATGCCCCTACAGCACAAGCACTTTTGCCGAGAGCCATTTGATCAGTATCCATTTGTGATTGTGAAGAAGTGTAGAAGTCCGGATGCTCGCCATGCCATTAGACGACCGGAGCAGCGGCAGGCCAGGATCGGCATTCCGCGGAGGGCTGCAGCTGTGATCAGCCCCACCACCCCTCTCGCCTCACTCACCACACCGGCACACGCGATCGTCAGCATGTGAGCTCGCCGTTGCCGCACTCGACTCCGGCACCTGCGCTTCATTGGCCCAACCGCGCGCTGCTCTGCGACAGTCCTCGACCTCTGTCATGTGCCATCCCCGAGAGTCATGTCGACACGCCTTGTCGGTGAGCACCGCTGCCATCCAGTAGTCTGCCCAACATCACCTACTGCTGATGGCCTTATCTCTTCCCTGCTCTATCTCGAGAGCAAGCACACCGTAGTGCAGCGCGTACTACTCCCATCATCGCTGGCATAGTCAGTACGAAGTGACATCACAACTCCCTACATATCAACAAACGCCACCATGCCTCCCTTCCCAATCCACGTCCCAGCTCCAACAACACCTTTTCCAACCTACCTGCTCCCTTCCCTACCTTTCCGCCGGCGTCAATCAAGCACTTCTTCAGCGGCTAGCACAACGCGCTCAGATAGCATCTCGAGCGCATCGCCCTCGGAAACAGAAACCAGCTTCCTAACCGGCGCCAACTCCCACCTACGCTGCGGCCGGTGCCTCGCAGACCTCGCGCTCTCCTCACAAATCATAAGCAAAGGCTTCGTGAGCAAAGCTCCACACCACCTCGTAAACCACGTTCCACTAACAACCCCAGACCGGCCGCCACGGCCGCGCCTACCTCGTCGCGCCCTCCAGCAGCTCGATCAGCCCCAACCCACTAACCCTGCGCACCGCAGCGCAAAAGAACGCCGCTCTGCCCAACCTCCCCAACACCTTCACGCACAAACCCGTGCCCCGCCAACTAGTCACAGGCGCGCACACGGTCAGCGATATCAGCTGCGCACAGTGCGGCAGCGTGCTGGGGTGGAAGTACGTGGCGGCCGAGGACGAGGGGCAGCGGTATAAAGTGGGGAAGTTCATTCTCGAGACGCGCAAGGTTTGCAGGAGCAGCACGTGGGAGAGCGAGAATGGAGACGGGGACCGCGTGGTGGAGATGAGCGGCGGGAGGAGGAAGAGTTCGCTGGCGATGCCGCCGGAGGGGATCGAGGCTGTGAGGGAGGAGGCGGAGGTGGAATTTGACAGCCAGGATGAGGATGAGTGCGAAGATCTATTTATGGGGGTTTGGACGCCGCAGTTGGCTACGACGAGGAGAAGGGCGAAGATTGTGGAGAGGTTGGAAGAGTAGGGCCGCTTGGTTTTTTGTTGTTTCATGCGATGGTACTAATGGTCTGGAATGTGCGAGAGGATGTGGTGCTTGATGGTCAGGGTTCTTCGATGCCATAGGGTTTTCTTTTGTTTCTTCTGAAAGGCGTCAGGGTCGGGGACGGTCTTTTCGCGCGATACTATACCCTTTGCTCCTTCGATTCGACCCATTAATGATAATAGCTATGAGAACGTGTTCGAGAGAAATATCAGATGCAATGTCATTATAGTCAATTGCCAATAGTTCCTCATGCTTTCGATCTTGAGGACAGGAAACATTTCCTTTTCGGGATCAATTTCAATGCTTGAATTTCCATGTGTTCGATCGAGTAACAACAAGTGGTACACTTCTTGAGGCTGGCCAAAACATTTCTCTTCCTTCACTTCTTGCTGCAGACCCCCACACTTCCACCGACGCCATCACCCAAGCAAACCCCACCAACTTCGTCACCGAAGCCCGACTGACAAAGCCCGCCGCAGCACCTCCAACGCTCACATCCCACCAACTCCTACCAAACCAAACACCAAGCAACACCTCGAACCCCACGCATCCTCGCCCGCCAATATGCAGATCAAGTAATGGCTATCCTTCCTCTTCACACACTCCAAATACTAACCCCACCTCCCAGAGTCCGCACCCTAACCGGCAAAGAGATCGAGCTGGACATCGAGCCCGACTACAAGGTACGGCAGTCTCTCTCACCTCCTACACCACACCAAATTCGTCGAAGCAACAGGGCCCTAACACGACATTGCAACAACAGGTCCAGCGCATTAAGGAGCGTGTCGAAGAGAAAGAGGGCATCCCGCCGCAGCAGCAGCGTTTGATCTACGGCGGAAAGCAGATGTAAGAGCACCCCGGGACCCGATAGGAGCTCTCGAATGAGAAAAAAGCGAGAAAGAGCGAGGTCACTAGCAGGCAATGAGGTACTGACATTCTTGCCAGGGCCGACGACAAGACCGCCGAGGAGTACAACCTGGAGGGCGGCGCGACGCTGCACTTGGTCCTCGCGCTGCGCGGTGGGCGCTCGTAGCCACAGACATTCGCTAAGGAAAGATGACTGGCGAGGGAGGTAAACCGGATTCAAAGACAGCGGGAAAGACAGCGGGACCTGAACATTGCCGCGTACGATGACTTTCAGAGGGTTCTTGCTCGTGGGATCGGGTTTGTGGAACGCAACGAATGAAGTGGAAATCCACGGTTCACGGCTGGCATGGACGAGCGTTGGCGTTCTGTGTGATACGATATCGTGAGACTATCTTCCGGTCTAGGAAGGCGAGCGAATACGCAGCAGCGAAGGGTCACGATACGAGGAAGGTTGCATAAAGGAGCACGCGAACAGTTGCGAAAGATTCAAATTAGACTCTCCAAATATCCACGCATGCACAACCGCTTACAGGTATCTCGAAAGTTTCGTGGCCATCTCACATATCCATCCCCGTCCAGCACCAACCCACAAAAACGCCCAAACGCCACATCACCATCCCAGAGATCCGCTAAGCAGACCCCGTAACCCTCCTAATACTCCTCCTAGCGCCCTCACCAAGCACCTGTACCTTACCCTCCTGCTCCAGACTCCTGACCGCATCCGCAAACTCCTGTCCTTCGATAGCAACAGAGCTCTGCTCGCTCAGCGTTCTAACGACATCACCATACCTCGCGCTCGCGCCGCCGGCCCTAAGCATCTCATCCAACATGCTCAGCACGCCAGCCTTAAGATCCTCCTTCCGCTTCCTCTCGCTCGCGCTGGTCCCCTCCGTCAACAAGCCCATATCAATCAAGCCCGTACGAGCGTCGGTGGCAGCCTGCTTGAGCGCGGACTGGATGAGGCGGACGGCCTCGTCGACGTCGTGCTCGGTGACGGTGGTGGAGAGGCGCATTTTGGCGTGCGCCTCCGACAGGCGGATCATGCTTTCGAGCTGGCGGGTGGTGGCTGTGATGCGGCGCTCGGAGGCGCGGATGTCCTCGCCGAGCTTGCGCATGGCAACGTAGGCGGCAACGAGGGCCTCGGCGGCGGGCGCGGAGATGGTGGGCTGGATATTGGAGCGGGCGTAGGAAATGTAGGAGGTGAGGAATTCGACGGGCTGGGGTGAGAGGTGTTAGCAGGGTGTTTTTGGTTTGGGGAGGGAGAGTGGAAATGAGAGGCTTACCATGACTTCGTCTTTGCTTGCGTTATCGGGCGTGTCTTCGAGGTACATGCCGACCAAGTGGCGGGCGAGCTTGCGATCAGTGGACTCCTCGATGCGGTCGAGAACAAGGTAGACCAAATCGAATCTGCTGAGAAGGGTAGGCGGCAGGTCGATGTTCTGTGGAACTGGCAGGTTCGGGTTGTACTTGCTGCCGATAGGGTTGGCAGATGCAAGGATCGAGGTTCTTGCATTGAGCGTGGTGATGATGCCGGCCTTTGCGATCGAGACCGTCTGCTGTTCCATGACTTCGTGCAGAACCGACCTAGTCGACTCGGACATCTTGTCGAACTCGTCGATACAGCAGACACCGCCGTCACTGAGGACGAGCGCGCCGGACTCGAGGACCAGAGATCGAGTCTCCGGATCTCTTGTCACGTACGCAGTCAGACCGACCGCGGAGGAGCCCTTACCAGAAGTGTACACTCCGCGAGGTGCGATCTTATGGACATACTCAAGCATCTTCGACTTCGATGTTGAGGGATCACCGCAGAGCAGCACGTTGATGTCCCCACGGTACTTGGGCGAGCCACCCTTCTCAAAACTTTTGTTGGTGCCACCGAAAAGCTGCAGCAAGATACCCTTCTTGACATCGTCCATTTCATAGATCGATGGAGCCAACGAGCGAGAGAGTAGCTCATAGACATCCGGTCTAGCGGCGATCTCCTTGATCTTCGCTTCCTCCTCTTCGCTGACCTTGCGGGTCTCCTCGATGTTTCCGGAGACTTGATCCGAGAGTTCCTCTTCAATAGTAGTCGGATCGATGCCCATTCGCTTCTTGTCGACTTTCTGGATGTGGAGACAGTCGACGTAAGTCTTGAAAATATTCTTGACGGAACGCTGTCGAGGGTTGACGCGGACTTGGTTGCACTTGAAGATACCTGTGATCTCAACTCGGTCACCAGCTTTGCACATATCCACAAGCTCGTCGTAGGCGCAAAGGGAGACCGAGTGCGGTGTTTGGCCATCGGGAACGGAATCTGGTGTCTCTTGCAGCTTGATGACCTGCTTGTCTGCAAAGCCGGATCGGTTGTGGACGATCTGCATGCTGTTCGCGGAATTGCAAATCTCTCTTGGGCACCTTGTAGGCTCGGCGATCTTGCCGCGGTCAATGTCGACCTTCACAGTATGATGACAGACCGAGCAGCGGAAGAATGCATCCTTCATGTCCGGAATGACAGGGGTTGTGCGAATCACCAGACCTTTCACAGACACCATCTTGTCCATGTCGCCTGGATTGAGGTCACGCAAGTTGATCGTCTTATCCATGCCGAAAGGTCGGACACGGTAGATTCTCTGTTCAGCCTCGGTGACAAGATCAGGGATCTCGTCTGCTACCTCGGCGGGAGCAGGCGCGTGACCACCAATGTTGTTGTCAACGTCAGAGCTAGGCATAGGAGGAGCAGAACTAAGATCGCGCGTCCTGTTCGTTTCGCTGTTCCTTTGCTGCGACTGTTGGCGCATCATGTCCATTTTTCGTTCCGCGAGCTCAACGACAACGTCCTTGATCACGGTATCCATGAGAGGAATGATCTCGCTTGGGAATGACTGTAGTTGGTGCCAGAGCTTCCTAGTCGGAGGATAGGCCTTGAGGTTTTTGGCGTCCAGGTACAGGAATCGAACGCCAAGTTCGAGCATAGTCTCCATCATTGACACGTACTCCTTCTCGCGGCCCGGGTGACCAGGCTCCAATGTTGTTCCTTCAGCAAGCTCTCCGTCCGCGATCATGCGGTACTTCTTCTCGAAGTTAAGGAGAAAGTCCCTCATTGCCTTGAAAGAGTGTTGAATAGAGACATTTGTGCCCCAAATGACAGCGCCAGTGTTGCCGCCCAGTTGATCGGCGTCCGAAGTGTTGGGGTTAAGATTGGAGAAGGTTGCTGCGTCTGAGGGAGCATCTGCAACCGGCATGCCGCTCTCATCGACAAACATCCGTCTTCTTCTGCTACTGCTGGGATCCATGATATCGGAGTCAATATCGTGGCGTCTGTTCATAGCGTTCGTCTGGCTTCTCAGAGGCGACCGGACGAACAAGCCACTTGAGCTGGTTCTGTCGGGGCGACGAGCGTCGCTCATAGGGCCGGCAGGATCAGAGCTGGAGGCATAGTGGATTGGCGAGGAATCTGTAGCAGGTCAGTACTTACTTTATTCGCGGTGTCAGGTCAGACATACCTCCTGCCATCCCACCGCTTGCTCTAGGCGTCCTGGCTCCATCGCTGCTCGCGGGGCCAGCCTGTCCCTTCAGAGGCGAGCTCATGCCAACACCTCCAGCACCTTGTCGACCATTTTGGCTCTGGCTCTGGCTTCCATTAGGGCTCGATCTGAAGAACAGCGGGCTCGAAGTCGGCGGCGCTTGGCTCTGAGAAGTATGTTGCGAGGAGCGCGCATTCCCTCGAGGAGTCACATCTTGCATGTTCGTATCAGATGCTTCAGAGCGCAATTGTTCGTCGGCAGCGGCATTCGCGTTGCCGTTGCGTGGGAGTGAAGGGCTGGAAGCAGGCGCTTGCGAGGAGCGAGCAGAGCGGCGCGGTGTCCCATTGACCGAGCTGCGATTTGAGCGACGCTGCTCTGGCGAAGACATCTTGAAGGTGGAGCTTTGCGCAGTTGGCGTTGGTTGCGCTGGTTCAAAGGGTTTTGGCGGTGTGTTTGCGCTGGAGGGGCTGTCGCTGTCGCTGTCGATAAGTTAGCCCTGAGCAACGGCGCGTGTCGCGAACTCGACGCGGCCGGAAACGCGCTAGTAAATTGCTTGCATTCGCGCTCCGAGCCCCTCCATCAGTCAAAGTGGGCGAATTCGGTGGCATAGCATGAGACACAGGAGACGATCAATTAGAGGTCGCATTGCCAGCTAATTCACACCGATAACATCACAGCCGTCGACATGCCTGCACCTACTCAGCTCGCTATTGCCACCTCGGCCCTCAATCGCCTTGTGAAGGAGGAGGCCAGCTACCACAAGGAGCTCGAACAGCAGAGTGCGCGCATTGCTAAGCTTGAGGCTGGTGAGGGCGCGGATGACGAGAACGCGGAATACATCCTGAGACAACACGTATGTTTGGATGTATAGTTCCTGCATTGCCTTATATCCATGCTAACCGCTCCTGAAGAAACAAGCGCTTGAGCAAACCAAGGCTGTGTTCCCTCCGCTCAAACAAAAAATCCAGGATGCGTTGAGCAAACTCGAGCAACAACTTGTAAGTCTGGGTCATGGGATGTGGAGGGCAGCGAAGGTATTGGTATGCTAAAACATCGAATTAGGATCAAGACAAGGCTCAAGCATCGCCTGAGGAGGCTACCAAAGCACAAGACGCTATTGCAGCTGGCCAAAACGCCCTGAAGGAGTCGGCTTGAGTGGGAAGCGTTCTCGCTTGATGACTGTACATACATAGATACCCAGTGAAAGACACATAATTGCACCTTTAGGACTCGTCCATCTCAGCCGTCATGCCCTCCGCCGGCTCCTTGACCTGTTCATCCTTGGCTTCTAGACCAGTCGAGGCTTTCGGATGTTCTTGAGAATCCGACGTTGAAGGCGCTGGCGTAGAGTCTTCGCCCATGTCGATGTCGGCAGAAGCGTGGGGACTCTGAGCCCCTGGGCTTGCAGCACGAGATGTAGGGTTTGCGCCATCGACCTCCAGAAATTTATTCCTTGGTCGTTCCTCGCTCTCCTCAAGACCGTCGTGCATTGGTGTCGCTCCACCAGGCAGCGGGGTTGAGCCTTCAGGCATAGGCGTCCTGCCACCTGATTCATGCCTTGGCGTCCGGCCGTCCTCAACGCCCGGCGTACCCATACGACTTCGATCATCCTTCTCTCCATCGCCATCTTCCATAGCGTCATCCTCTCCCTCTTGTCCCTCGTCCTCCTCTGGCTCCTTGATACCCTTGATCACCCGACGCATAACCTCGCCCTCATGCACAACTCTGTCAAATTGCTCACGACGACCAGACCACAAGCCCTCAATTTCCACTCCTTCCTGCTCCAGTTCCTCGATCTCCTTCTCCAAGCTCGCAATGTCGTTTCGGCACTCATCGCGAGACTTCAGCTTCTTGTCCTCCAAAATCTTAGATGCGAGCGCGTCGTAGCCCTTCCTCAACTCCAGCACTTTCTGCGCCTCCGCCAGCTGCTCGCGCAAGAGCAAAGTGTTTTCTCTTACAGCCTGAGCAGTAGCAAGAATTTTCGCCTTCTCCGCCGCATACCGCTCGCGCTCGCGCGCATTGGAGCTCTGAATGAGCTGTATCCGGGTGATTGAGCTTTCAAGCGCGGCGAAATCGAGCAGAACTTCCTCCCTGAACTTCTGCCGTGTAACCGGGTCTGCAGCATGGTCGTCGGCCTCTGCAGGTGCTTCTTCGCCGTCTGGCGGCGGAGACGGCAGTTGTTTCGGCGTAGAGCGAAGAAGCGAGTCGCGGTCGAGCAGACGTTTTGTCACGCGCTGGAATGGCCTCTCTTCGATTCCGAGCAGGCGTGCGGAGTGTAATACATCCTCGGCGGGCTGCGGGAGGATGCCATACGTTTGTGCAGCCATTTTGTCAATGTCTCGGTGAATAGCAGTGCGAAAGGACAGACGCGATCCTTGGAAGATCACCGGTAGAGTTGTCGCGGTTTGGCTTTGCGGAGCTGCGGTCCGCTGCCGAATCTTATTTGGTGGGGCACATGTCCTCAAGCTCTCCCTTCACTGACATGACGGGCATTAGACTTCCTTCATGAGGACAGCCTTGTGTCCTCGCGACAATCAACTCGAACTCTATTCCTCGTTTCCATTCACTTGGCTTACTTGTGTTGGGCTCCTGGATTTCATAAGTATGCTGCTGCTTGTTCCTCTTCTCGCTTCAAACCCCGACCCAGTCCCTCAGCCCTAGAGCACTGCTTTGTCTACCGGGTAGTCCACGACCTTCGAGAACGACCTTTGTTCTACAAGTCGAAGTAGGAACAGTCTCCACGTGTCTTTGTTCCTGCGAGACCTCCTAATATTACATTCGTCGCATTCGATCGTCGCAAACATATCCCAGTCGTCAACGAATTCAAGCTCAGCAAACATGCCTGCACCCTCGCTCTCGGCAATGGCGCAGCACGCCGCGATCCGCAACATCGCAAGCATCACAGACATCGCCGACCTGCCTTACCACGCCGTAGAACCTATTCTCCGTCGCATCGACAATCCACAGCAACTCCGCGAGATCGAGATTAACTGTCCCCACGTCGCCGACAACTCGAAGCTGCTCTGGCAGGAATTTATCAAGCGAGATGTCTCAAACGCAGATCAAAAGATGCTCTACCCTAAAGATCCCAGATCGTGGCATAAAGTGTACAGGAAGATGTTGAAGCAAGAGGAGGCGGAGAAGGCCGAGGCCGAGGAAGGATTGAAGAGGGCGATGATGGGTCTACAAGAAGCCAAAGATTCGAAAGAGACCAAGATCGTCAACAAAGTCATGGAGCATGGCCAGAAGAAGAGGACTGGCTTCTTCGACGGTGTCATGCACACTGGCGGTGGTGGTGGAAGTAGGGCACCCTTATTGTGGAACGCCAAAACAGGGCGAGACGCGTTTGGCGCAATGCAGCGGGCCACTGCCAATAAAGCGAGTGCTTTCAAGCCAATGACCCGCCGCGCAATCCCCGATCCGAAGAGTCAAATCAAGGTCGCGCCGAAGAGCATGGTCATGGAGTACTCGAACCCCGGCAATGAGGCTGTCCGGAGAGCTGCGGCGGAAGCGAAGAAATATGCAGAGCCGCAGAGTCAGAACGCTAGGATCTTCACATCGAGAAGCCGAGTAGGCAAAACAGAACAGGCGTTCAGGAACGAGGACATGAAAGAGCAGTTAGAGAAGGAGAGGCGGCTCCGTGCGCTCACGAACCCCGTTGCGAAAGCTGCAATGCATCCTGCGCCTGCAGCTTCGAGCGCCGGATCGGGGCCTCGGGCGTCTACCACGGCTTCACAGCGCTCATCTGCGTCGCCAACCAAAAGCACACCGAAATCAGCATCCTCAGTCACAGCTTCAAATGGTTCTGTTCAGCCTAAGCAGTCTGCGCAACAGAAGCCGGCGGCAGCTCCGGCTCCTGTTAAGCGCAAGCGGCCGACGGTGGATCCATTCCTGTCGGTGAAGAGAAGCAGACCTTGAAAGGGAATTCAGGTGACCCCGAGATGAATACAAATCAGGATGACCAAAGCCCATTGATCTGATCCTTGACTTGGATCCTTACAATCACAAAGCCACGATCAGCTTGAACTTGTCAAAATCGGCCGGACGGTTGACAACGTCGAATGTTTGATGCGATGATGAATGAAGTACCCAAGTAGGCCTGCATTAGGAAGCAATAGGAGCGCACATAGCGTTGGAAGCATTTCTGGAAATCACATACGGAGATCAATCCATAGCGGGTTGCGGTGCATGGGTGGAGCCAATCAATAATCACGCAGGCTGAGCATGCCGGGAACGTGGGTACAGGACCTCCTCTTCGGGTCACAGTTGAGACTCAGACTTTTACCACAATCGAACAGCTTTCAATAGATCGTTTACAGCAGGCCTCATGATACCCTCTCACATACACTTCTCTAATAACAAGTTGCCCACCTCTTCAAGAACGCTTTGACGATATGGTCACGCGATGCCTCGGCAGCGTTGGTTGGCCCAGCCGACGACAGCCACACCCGCTCAAAGCGAGACAACGCCCGTTTCACCTGCCACCAGTCTCTACCCATCATCGTGGTAACCTCCAGAAGTAGCATCTCGATACTGTACTTTTTCTCGGTCATGAGGACATCAATAACATAGTAAACAACATCGAATTAATGCCCATGGGCAAACTTTCACGCACGGGGCCAACCTTCTCCTGTCCTGCTGATCCAGCTCAAGCCTCGCGGGCTGGCCGATTTAATGGCGTAGACGATCGTCGCTCCGCGTTTCTTCCCGGTGAGACTCAGAATGCGCGTTCAATATTGATCCTAGCCTCCTACATCATATATTGGTATACATTTTGGCTGGGGTTTGGCATCTCTTTATGTCTGAGACAAAAAGGCTCTTCGCCACTACGAAGGCGAGGGAGGCAGGATGGCGTCCGCATCGAAATATAACACCCACCAACAACCCTCTGCGGAAATGGCGGGCCTTATTGCTCTCTATCGCTACTTTGGCTCTGGTGTATAGCATGTTGTCTCCTCGAACTACAGCAGTGCTCGCTTCAACTCTATCCCTTTCCTTCGCCCTACCTAGGCCCACCACCAATGACGCTGTTCAGCAAGATGCACCAGCTTGGCGAGCTACTGGAACAGACAACAGCGCTGGACACTGGTTTTATGAATTCTACGATTCACTGGCTGTGATGCAAGGCACCTCGTTCTGGTCCGGCTACGATTGGCCCGATTCAATAGACTGGATAGCCGCGGTCTTAGGCACATTGCTTGGAGCCTCGGATCGTTCCTTCACCGAGATTTTAGTCGAGTATGACGGCAGTCTTCCCGGCTCATACTTCTCTGGTCCGACGATCGATGGCGAGATCTCCAGATACTACTCTCAGGTCGAATCATTCTTCAAATCTGAGAACGTTGGCGACATCTATGGACAAGCTTACGACGACGCGCAATGGGTGGTGCTGGAGTGGCTGGAAGTGATCAAATTCATCAACGAATACAACGCCTACAACAATGGATCTGATCTTGGTGAGGAGAATCTCTCACGGTACGCCCACAGGGCTCATGTTTTCTACAACATCGTCCAAAATGAGTTCGAAACCTCTCTCTGCGACGGTGGCATTACATGGAATCCTACGCTCGAGACATACAAGAACGCCATCACCAACGAGCTTTACCTGTCTAGTTCGATCGCAATGTACCTCTACTTTCCAGGAGACTACAACACCGACCCCTATCCCACAGCGAACTATTCGTCTGACACTAATACGACCCTGCCGCCTCTCACGTTCCTGCAGCCGCACGATCCGGTCTTGCTCGACAATGCGATCAAGGAGTACGACTGGTTTAAGACGCACAACTTTACCAACGAGCAAGGTCTGATCGTAGATGGGTTTCACATCTCCGAAGGCCAAACCACCTGCGACCAACGCAACGAGATGGTCTACACCTACAACCAGGGAGTAATCCTTTCCGGCCTCAGGGGTCTCTGGGAAGCTACTGGCGACCCTTCGTATCTTTCCGACGGTTACGACCTCATCAACACTGTCATTGACGCAACTGGCTGGAACGCCCAAGATGCGTCCGAAGCGAGCCAATGGTCCGGCCTAGGACGCAACGGTATCATGGAAGACTACTGCGACGCGTCGGCAAACTGCTCGCAAGACGCGCAAATCTTCAAAGGCATCTACTTCCACCACCTCGGAATCTTCTGCGAGCCACTACCCACCATTACGCCTCTCGTGGCGAACGTGACAATGCTCGCCGAAGACGACCTCGCTGCTTCCCACTCAGGGCACTGCGACGGCTTTCGCCCGTGGGTTATCCATAACGCGAACGCAGCCCTGAGCACGCGCGACCAGAACAATGTCATCGGCGGTTGGTGGGGCTCCGCACACAACAACGGGACAGAGGGCGCGACTCTAGACATGTCGGTGCCACGCCCAGAGGGTAGCTGGGACGAGCGCAACGACCCTTCAGTGCTCGATCAGGCGCCTTGGGCTTGCCGCGACCCGGATGGCTGTCGCCAAGGCAGGAACGGCAACGCGTTATCGGCTCGGTATGTCAAGCCTTCAGCGATACGAAGCCAGAAACGCGACGTCAACGATGGTGGACGAGGGAGGACAGTGGAGACGCAGGGCAGTGGTGTTGGCGTTGTGAAAGCCGCGAGCGACTTCACGCGGAAGAGACCGGCTTGAGCAATACGCCTCTATTTTACGACTTTGATGACCATACATACACCACATATACGCAGTAAATCTTTCAGATGTCTTATCGTGCATTCAGCCTTTGACTTTAATTAAGTCTCTGCCATTTTTGGCAGAGGCCCGTGAAAGCCAAGCTCCAAGCCGCCCTAATCTGTTTCTTCAGCGCCCCGCGCCCTTCCCAATCTTGACTCCTCCCAACCAACTGCTGTATCGAAAGCCTACTGCAGAGTCTATTGCTGCGCCGCATTTCTGGGCGTTATCCAACTGTAGCAACAAGTAAGTCATGAGGGATAAGTGAAGATGTTATTTCACTTCGTGGTTTTCTCTTCTTAGCTCCAACCCGTCCTGTTCCTTTCATATCCCCTGCTGTTTTGTCGCTCGCGTAAATCCGGTTTCCGCAAGATTGTATTGGCCTGCGTCATCATACCTTATATCAACGAAAGTCGGCTGCATGACAACCGTATAAAATACCTCGAAGGCAGCATTGGGCTGCAAATAAAATTACTGGATTCACCAATCCGCCAAGATGAAAACATATCGCACATCTGCCATCCTGGCATTGATAGCTCCGATTCTCGCAGACACAGTCGAGCCCTCATCACGCAAACGCGGTCTTTGTTACGTCGAAGGCGAGAATCCTGCAGACGACGAAACCTGGGATGGCTCGAGGTCAGATCTTACCTGGTATTACAACTACCAAGCAATGCCCACAGACGCAATTGACAGCAAACTCCAATTCGTGCCCATGCTCTGGGGTGCCGACTCCTCCAACGACAACGCAGACACCACCAGCTTCTACGACACAGTAAAAGGACTCATCGACTCCGGCCGCGATATCCAGTACGTCCTAGGCTTCAACGAGCCCGACGGCTGCAAAGACGGCGGCTCCTGCATCGACCCATCCGTCGCAGCCTCAGAGTGGATCGACAAGATCGAGCCGCTGAAAGACCTCGACCTCCAGCTTGGCGCGCCAGCCATAACAGGCTCACCTCGCGGCTTGCAGTGGTTGCAGGACTTCTACACAGCGTGCGACGGCAAGTGCACGACGGATTTTCTGCCGATCCACTGGTATGGGAACTTTGAGGGCATGGCGTCGTACATGGGCCAGGTCAATGCCACGTATCAGAACATGACAATGTGGATGACGGAGTTTGGGTATCCAGGCCAGGACCTTGAGACGAGTCAAACGTTCTTCAACCAGAGTATTAGTTATCTGGACAGGCAAGAGTGAGTATCGCGGTAGATCCATATTGGCCCTCAGATCGCACTGCTGACAGCATTTAGCTACGTGACACACTACTCGTGGTTCGGTGCCTTCCGCTCGGATGTTAGCAACGTCGGGCCCAATAGTGCCTTGCTCACGCAAAAGGGCGAGCTGACCGATATGGGCGCTTATTACCTTGGCGAGCCCGCCGAGGGCAACATCCCTTCCAGCGCAACGAGTCGTGCCGTTTTCGCCGGTTGGTCCGCATTTGTCACCGCTGCGTTGTTCTGGAGCTTTGCGTGATCCCGTGATCCATACTGGAGATAATGGCGAATGGAGGCCAGATGGACAGGCGGGTGATTCTTTCTATGTATCCGATTCAGCGCTGGCGTGAAGACGTTTTGTTCGACGAGAGACGCAGTCCATTATTTTAGGATTGCATGTAATGATCAGCCGTGCAGGGCCGTATGTCGATATATTTGTAGATAGCGAGGTAGAAAGAGATGCACTTTCATGAGCATGAGCCTGGTGTTCGAATTGGAACAAGCAGGCGAGCGTGATAACTAGGCGTTTACCGTGAGTCGATGGTCTCTTAATCTACGCGTTGTGAGCGGCAGCAGTCAGCAGGCGAATACATTTGACTAAAATCCAGTCATGGTATACGCAGAGGAGCCGATAGCATAAATGATATCGGATGATGCATAAAGCGTAGCTCGATGATCTTGCGTCCTCAGGCATCCAATTAGGCTCTCCAAACCCAGTGGGGAATAATTTTGGTCTTGTGTCTTGGCGCGGCACAGCCGAAAAGCCGTCACACGCTGTAGCAGTGAAGCAACTCCCACGCCCAGCGACGACCCTCGACAACCTCACCGCCCTTCGACGAGACCGAAATACCGTCAAAATGGTAAGCGACGCCTCCGAAACCGAATCTGTGTGCGATGGAAGTGTGCCTGCCGCGAAACGAGCTTCCGGACGGATGCGGAGGGGTGATGGAAGGATGGATGGAAATTGGTGGACTTGGAGGGATGATTGGGCTGCATGATTGCAGGTTCTGAAGAGGAGGCACAAGATGCACTGTGCGCCTTGTGCGTGAGTTGACATTGTGCGCTGCACATTTGGGATGGTTTGAGGATGGACATGGCAATGTCGAATTGCAGCTTCGGTGGCGACGGACAAATCTTTCGGGCATCCAGCGGCAGACACACTCTTCGCACACAGTCACGGGACACATCTGCAGCGAGAATCGCATACTGATCCTCGCGCTCAACAGGTCAACATCCCGAAGACGCGCAGGACCTACTGCAAGGGCAAGGACTGCAAGAAGCACACCCAGCACAAGGTCACCCAGTACAAGGCTGGCAAGGTGCGCTACACCGAACGAACCCTCCAGCATGCGAATCCACGAGACTAATTTTTTCAAAGGCTTCCCTTTTCGCCCAGGGTAAGCGTCGTTACGACCGTAAGCAGTCCGGTTACGGTGGTCAGACCAAGCCGGTCTTCCACAAGAAGGCCAAGACCACCAAGAAGGTCGTCCTCAGATTAGAATGCACTTCCTGCAAGACCAAGGCTCAGCTCGCCCTCAAGCGTTGCAAGCACTTCGAGCTTGGGTACGTTTCACCTCGACTGGAATTGTTCAGACCTGCTGCGCACAGGCGCAAAGAGAAGGAACTCGTGCTAACAAACTCTACAGTGGTGACAAGAAGACCAAGGGTGCCGCTCTTGTCTTCTAGACGGGTGCATTATGGTTATGGCGCTAGGGATGATAAGGGAGCGGTCTGTGCATGTAGCCTCCTCGAGTCTATGATCCTCGAAGGCTCGGAATCAAAGCTTCGTTTCTCCTGTTCCACTGTCCGCGTCTTCGCACAACTTCAACAAAGGCATGATGATCGTGGCGATTTTCTTGCAACGACCGCCGACTTGACCAACGCGACAACGGAGCATGAGCGAAGGATGACTTGTTGCGAAAAATGAAGGGCGGCGTTCGCGATCCGGGATGTGAACATTGGCAGTGACCGCAGCGAGTGTTGCGCGTATCATTATCATCCTAGGTCACCAACACGAGACGAATGAGGCCCTTCAGAATGCTTCCCAACCATCAAACGATCCTTGAAAGACGAGACAAGACAAAATTCCAAGCACAAGTCATATGAAACTACTTTTGATTGATGACTCGCATTGCACACGGATATCTAAAGCCTCTTTTCGCGTGACAAAGACTCGTCAAATGACGAATGGAAACGCATTTCGCATCATGCTCATTTTCTCTGCATTCCTCCTCAATCCCTACGCACCCATCTGCTCAGCAGTAGCCATCAGCGAGCCGACGAAAGTGACGATCAAGCGCGTGCGCATGTTCGTAATATCCTCCGGCACCAACCAGATAGTAGCGCCCATCTTGCGCGCAATCGAAATAGCCAGCTTAGCGTTAGCGTACATCTCCTCGTCCGTCCTGCCGGGCGCGACGAGGTCGTAGTCGACGTAGCTGCTCTGCATGCCGTGCAATACGTCGAGGAAGAACGTGCCGTTGGCGAGGCTCTTGTCCTTGAAGGAGCGGACCTGCGAGTTCTTGCCGCCCTTGGCGGCCATGCCGTTGGCCCAGTTGACCATGTCTGCGTCGCTGATCTCGCGCTTGCCCATGCGCTGGGCGAGGCCGGAGAGTGTGTTGACGATGTCACGACGCATGAGCTGCCAGACCATGCCAAGGGTGAGGGTGCGCTGGCCGTCGGTGATGTCGGCGCCCTGGATGCCGACGAGCGAGAAGTGGTTCTGCTTGCCGATTTCGACGGCGTAGTTGGTGTTCTCGACGGCCTTGAAGCGCGAGAGGCCGGACTTGATGACGAGATATTCCTCGTCCGGGTCGGTGGCCTGGGCGGGCGCGGCGTTGGCGGGCGGCTTGTTGACGTGGCGGTGGTTGACACTGCCGGGAATGACCTTATCGTACGCCTGCAGGAGGATGGTACCGTCGCGGAGGTCGTCAAAGAAGGAGACGACGGTGGGCTTGACGTTGAGGGAGTTGAGCCAGAGGGTGAAGACGCGGGCCTCGCGCTCGCCTTCGGCGTCAAAGTCCTCAATCTCCTGCTTCTCCTCCTCGGTGATGGGCTCGAGGCAAGGGTGGGTATTGAACAGGTTGGCGACGAAGGCAAGGTTCAGCTTGGGGTTACCGGCCACGAGAGAGGTAGGGGACAGGAATTTGCGGCAGTCCAACTTGTCGGCGTTCTGCAGCACTTGCTCGGCGCGTTGCAGGAGGTCGGGTGTCTGCAAAGGAGCTCTCGAGCAGATTTCAGGCTTCAATTGGTTGAGAAGGACAGTGTAGTTCTCGCCGTCCTTGACGTCTGTTGAGAAGTTCGAAACACTACCGACTGTCAGTTTAAGCCCTATACAAGAGAGCAGCTTCATTGTGTATCATACCGCTTGCCCCATTTGGCATTCGCCAAGTGGTAGTTGAACCATCTGAGAAGAATCTGCTCGGGAGGCAGACGCAGGAACTGCTCCAGTGTCTCGCCATCCTCCAGAAGTCTGTAGAGCTCGGGGTGCAGCTTGATGTCAATCTTGCCGAGGAGACCTCGCCTGATAATCTGCCAGATCAGACCAAGGATCAAGTGATCCCTGCCCTCAATGATGTCGCCGCTGCCAATGTTGACCACAGAGCAACCAATACCCTTCGCCGACTCAATGACGATGTTGTTGTTCTCTGTCATGTGGAATGCGTTCAGCTGCTTGATCTTCTTGCCAGCTCTATTCAGCACACGCTCGTCGATGGTGTCCGGTACGCTGTCGTTGATGAGCTTGGCCAGCACGAGACCGTCCTTGCAGTGGTCGAACATCTCGAAAGTGTTGGTGTCGAAAGGAAGCAGGTGTCCAATATCCGCGTCGCCAGCAAGGACCGCGTTGATATGCCTGGTGAACTCAGTGAGTTCATCCTCGTTGATCGTATGTTGCGAACTGCCAGTGGCACCTCCGACCGTAATCCTGCCGCCTCCTGCGCTTCCACCCACGCTGGACGTCTTTCCGTGCGATGGTGAGCCAGATGCGCCGTTGCCCTGCTGAGCGGCGTTGCTAACGCCTCTGGGTCGCTGAGGTCCGGTGCCCATGCGCTGCTGAGCCGGCGACGACATCCGCAGCTTGGAGATCAGATCGACATAGTCGTCGAGCTCAACGCGCCGTGAGCTGTCGAGCTCGACTTCTCTGAGCGCCTGGCGGACGACATCGTAGGGCTGGCGTTCGGAGTTCTGTGTGGCCTTGATGACGGTCGCCTCGTCGACGTAGCCGCGATCGTCAACATCGAGTTTGCTGAAAGCGTCGGAGAGGCCCAAAACCTCCTCCTGCTTGAATTGGGGATACTTCCTGCGAGCGGGAGGTCAGTGCCGGCCTTTCCGAGCAAGGGAGGGGAGAGGGAGTAAGGGAGACGCACTTTTGAAGTTTTAGGACGTTCATTTTGCGGCGTGAGGGGTGAGAAAGGTGTCTGAGGGGAAGAATGGGTCAAGTCAAGACGGCCTCACATGCGCATGCGGCAGCCTAGCGAAGAGTGTACTGTACGCGGCACGACTGGGGTGTGTTTGGCAAGCTGAGTGTGACGTTTGCCCCGCTAGTGGCGGTGCAGACTTGGGGACAAGTTGGGCTGCTCGGGTCGCTCGGGCTCTCGTTGCTCGAAGCCCATCGCCGCCTCGGCCGAAAGCGGAGAGGGAGGCGAGACGATCCAACATCTTCACACTTGCAGTTGACGATCTACCTATAGACCTGGAATTTGAGTGAAATACGTTGTTTTAGGATTGATGTAATTCCAAACAAAAATTTCCAGCTATTTTCATCGTCGATGCGAATTTCAAGTCGTGCGAGATATCCTCGTTTGTATCGTTCAGCTCCCAACAATTGTACGATGAAACATGCATCCGGAACTTGTCACACACACGTCCTTACACAGCCCTCGAGACATGGTAAGGATAATATCGGTGCAGATGTATCAGACACATAAATGCATTGTTCAGTATCTCTGCTTGATCATCGGAAATGCAAGTGGGCGATTGTCCAACATCAATCAACACCTCAACGATTGCTCTTCCCGAACAACTGTCGACGGAACCGCAAGTGAATCTCGATCTGGACCAACAGACGCAAATTCAATACGGACCGATACACCTCGCTTTCTTCAATCGTTCAGAATGGGAATGTTGTTGTTTTAAGTGATCTTGAATCATAACATGCATTGAGGCATAGTAGAGACTAGCGTATCTCTAGCCGTCGATGCTTCCACTAGGTCAAGTCCTGGTGACATACTTGTTAGACAAGATCACGCAAATCCACGGTGATGCAGTTGAGAATAAATCTCATGGATCTCCCTCAACCTGAGAGCATTGGTGGCACATTGACAAGGGCACCAATGCGCGGCTACACAACGACTGCCCCAGGCCCAGACAAAGGCGAAGAACAATCAACACAATAGTGGCGCTGTGCAACAGATGTTGGTCACCACCTTGTAAGCGATGTACATCTTCCACAGCTTGGCGCAGCATTCCCGGAATAGCAAACGCAGGTGATCGGTGACACTGCCGCCTTGATGGACGCCTCGGGCGGCAAGGTCGAGTTTCATGCATGACCGTGCAGCGAGGTGAAGAAGGATTCCTTCACTGTTCAGCCCAGCCAATGCAGCGCGGGAAAAGGTTTGGCCTTAGGCTGCTCCACATGTCATCGCCTTGGTCATAGACATTCACGCGGCTGTCAGGAGTGTATAATGCTTCAAATAGAATGTACTAGACGAGGGAGGAGACCCGAGTGGCGAAGTCAGTACATACGGTAATCAGCCAGCCAGCCAGCAGTGCCTGCTTGGGCGGGCCCAAATGCCTTCCGGGCCGGGAGCAGCCGCCGCTTAGGACGTCACGCATTTCAACTTCTGACTGTCTTTGCGGGCACCCACGCACCCCACCAACCATCACCATTTCACCACGCTCGACCACCACTTCACGGACACCGCATTACTCTCGCTCTGCACACGAGCGACAACACTCGCATACACACGCTCTCACCGAGTACCCACATATCCGCCAACATGGCTCTCAAGCGCATCAACAAGGTGAGCCGCCGCTGCGACGCATGCCCAACTGCCGCCCGGAGCCTCGTTGACTGACGATCATACAGGAACTTACAGACCTCGGCCGGTACGATACCTACTCACTCTACTCACTGTCACCGCGGCAAGAGTACCATACTGACTCCATCTCAGCGACCCGCCCTCGTCCTGTAGTGCTGGCCCGATCGGAGATGACCTCGTACGTACTCACGACCCCTCGAACCTTCCCGCCACATATTGCGACCACGGCCTCTAACACACCTCGCTCTCGTAGTTCCACTGGCAAGCAACCATCATGGGTCCTGGCGACTCACCATACTCCGGCGGTGTCTTCTTCCTCGCGATCCACTTCCCCACAGACTACCCCTTCAAGCCCCCGAAGGTCAACTTCACCACCCGCATCTACCACCCGAACATCAACAGCAACGGCTCTATCTGTTTGGACATTCTGAGGGACCAGTGGAGCCCTGCGCTCACCATCTCAAAGGGTACGTTCACCGCCCTTTGCCGAGGCCGTCCTTCAGTCGCCTCGCATTCTCGATCTTCAAGTACAAACACTAACACACGATAGTGCTCCTATCCATCTGCTCCATGCTCACAGACCCTAACCCCGATGACCCTCTTGTCCCCGAGATTGCACACGTCTACAAGACCGACCGCTCCCGTTACGAGGCAACCGCCAGGGAGTGGACCAGGAAGTACGCCATCTAGGCCCTTTCTCCGAGACACGACGCATGCATGATCACAAGAACATGATAGGAGTTGCTTGCTTGGGTTGGAGGAGTGTTAGAGACAAACCCATCGGTCGCCGACGAAATCACCGGCGGAAAGATACGTTACCGCGAGCGAGATGGCCCTGCCAACCATCCGGACCTTGGCCGATATGACAAGGGCAAGCGACCGGAATCTTGGACAGGGCGAGCGGTGGATCAAGTTCTTCGGCTAGGCAGCAAATGGTTCATGGGTTTATGGCACTCTTCACGCGCTTTCTTCCACACTTTCTCTCTCTCAACCTGCTGCATACAATTTTGGAATTACTCTCTGTTCGGGGACGCATACTGCTCGTAGGTGTCTAAGTTTGGGCTTTCGACACTCATGCTCGACTTTGCACGACCACTATATCAGTTGTGAATTCCAGGTCTCTATAGTAACTATGGCAGCGACGGGAGTTTCACCAGATCTCGAGTCGCTTCAATTATCTATATATACATTCCGTACCTTTGAGTGTCCCGTATCTGCGTTCGCCCCCCCTGTTGACGATATCATCTTAACATGCGTCAACGGCGGAAAACGTCACTCGAATTTATGCATCGTCGCCCGCGAGATTTGCTTCTGAATCTAGCCATCGATTTTCTGAGTCGAAGGTATTGGTACATACACCAGCGGCAAAGGAATCTTTTCTTACTGCCAGCAATCTCAATTGAGCAGATACCGGCACGGACATAAAACAATGACACGATGCCAGATTTCATGATCGTTGCATTTCTGATCTATGGGGGCAAAAACAGGCCGTTCATGCATTCCATACAAGACAAAGAGAGAAAAGCAAAGTCTACCCTCGCTCGCCACCATCTCTTCAATCTCCTTCCCATCCTCTACGTCCCAGCCAACCTCAGCCCAAACTCCGGCTTGAACCACTCTCTGACCAAATCCTCCAACACCTCATTCGCCAACTTCTTCGCCTCTTCCGAAGACCCAGCCTTGCCCTCAATATACAGCTTGATCTTCGGCTCCGTACCCGACCCCCTCGCCGTGAAAACCACGTCTTTCAACTCGCACGTGATCATCTGCGCCGACGCATCCACCGGCAACGTCGGCTTGCCATCCTCAGTCCCACTATCCTCCCCCAGCGTCAGATCCGTCCAGCGCAGAATCTCGCGCCCGCCGACCCTCTCCGGCCTCTTCCCGCCATTCGACGCCCTCACCGCCTCGAAAACCGCGTTCGTCGTCGCCGGCGACGGCGAGATCAAGTACGTGTTCGCGTCCTCGAAGTGCCCGTACTTGGCGTACAGCTGCTGCAGCTTCTGCCAAGGCGTGAGCCCCTGCTTCTTCCAGCGCTGCCAGGCGGACAGGAAGACCGCGGCGGCCGCCACGCCGTCCTTGTCCCACACGACGCCCGGGAACATGAAGCCGATGGCCTCCTCGTACGCGAAGGCCGGCTCCTTGCCCTGCGCCGCCAGCTCCTGCGCCACGTTGCCCAGCCACTTGAAGCCCGTGAGGGTGGCGCGGAAGTGGAAGCCCTCGGCCTCG
Source organism: Septoriella neoarundinis (assembly GCA_022813125.1). Taxonomy (NCBI): domain Eukaryota; kingdom Fungi; phylum Ascomycota; class Dothideomycetes; order Pleosporales; family Phaeosphaeriaceae; genus Septoriella; species Septoriella neoarundinis. The sequence goes on from JAKLND010000040.1 coordinate 185,898, forward strand.
GCCATGGCGGCGAGCATGCGCGAGGAGACGGTCGAGGCCAGCATGGTGAGGCGCGCGCGGTTGCCGGTGTAGGTGTCGAAGACGTGGGAGGCGAGCAGGATGCCGATCTGGTTGCCGGTGAACTGGTGCCAGGTGGCCTTGTCGCGGCGCTCGGCGCAGGAGAAGCGGTCTGCGTCCGGGTCGTTGGCGAGGACGAGGGACGTGCCGTTCTGCGCGGCCTCGGCCATGGCGAGGTCGAGGGCCCCCTTTTCCTCTGGGTTGGGGAAGGGGACGGTGCGGAACTCGGGGTCCGGGTCCGCCTGCGCCTTGACGACGCGCAGGTTGTTGCCGCGGAACCACATATCGTGGGCGATCTGGCGCAGGAAGGGGAGGCCGACGCCGTGCAGCGGCGTGTAGGTGAATGGCATGACCATCTCGACGCTGGGCATGGGCCAGACGAGCTCGCGGAGGGCGCCCATGTAGTCCTTGGTGGCCTGGGGGAAGATGCGGTCGACGTTTGGGTGCGAGTCGACGACGGACGGGTCCCAGGTGTCGACGGTGGTGATGGAGGAGATGGCTTTGGCGATGTCGGCGTCGCGGGGAGGGATGATCTGGCAGCCGTTTGACCAGTAGACCTTGTAGCCGTTGTCGTTTTTGGGGTTGTGGCTGGCAGTGACCATGATGCCGGCGGTGGCGTGGTACTGGCCGACGGAGAAAGGTACCATGGGCGTGTGGACGAGCTGGCCGAACCAGAGGACCTTGATACCCTTGCTCAGGAGAGCAGCGGCAGCGAGACGAGCGAATTTCTCGGAGTTGTACCGCGCATCGTAGCCGATCACGACGCTGTGCTGTGTGGCGTCCTTAGGAATTTCCGAAGTAAGAACGTAGTCCGCAAGACCGTGAGAAGCTTGCAAGACAGTCAGAGAGTTCATGTGGGCGAAGCCTGCCTTCATCGATGAGCGCAGGCCTGCCGTGCCGAAGGCGATGCGTGTTCGAAGGCGCTTTTCGAGTTCCGGTTCGTCTCCCGCCTCGACCAGGTCGCTGATTTCCTTGCGAGACGCCTCATCCCGATCCAGGTCCAGCCAGCGCTGGGCGAGGTCTTTGATAGGTTCCATGGCCTTATCGTCGTTGTTGGCGGATGGGGTGAGAATTGCAACGAAGGGAGATTTTTGGGGGGCTTGGATATTTGCCAGATTGCGAATTTATGATGCCATCGTCGATTGAAGTCGTCTTGGGAAATGTTGTTTTGTCACGCGAGCAATCTCGGTGCTGCGTGAGTATAAGAATGCACGTTGCAAACCTCTATCAATTTATCCTGTTATTGAATGGTTGGTCCCTGCTGAGCAACCCACGTGGGCGTATCTTTTGGACGAACTTCACAAGCCCTCCTTGCTGCGCGTGGAGAAGGCCGGAGATGTTCCGCGTGGCTGAAAACAAACACAAGGATGAATGACATTTCATCGACTTCCAACTGGCAATTTTGAGTGTCATGTTGATAGGAGAATCGCGTGCACGTCTGTCAATGGTTCATTCAAGCCCTCGAAGTTAGCCATCCCTACGCGAGCAGACACCCGTGGACGTCCGCTGGATCGTGGTATTCGCACACGCGGTCATTGACGCGACAATGGACCTCGCATCATGGGAGGCAAAAGCAGATAGCTGATCTGCAAACGACATGCACAGATTCATTCTCGAAATCAATTTCTATTTCCTCAACCACGCGTCAACTTCTCCAAGATGGCTATACAAAAGCCTGGACGCCCGTGATCGCCCTGCCCAAGATCAGGGAGTGGATATCGCTCTGGCCCTCATAAGTCTGTGTCACAAACAAGTTGGCGACGTGCCTTCCAATGTGGTACTCGTCACTGACGGCGTTGCCGCCAAAAATCTCCTGCAGTATGCGAGCGTTGACGAGCGCCCTGTCGCAGTTCTGGCGCTTGATCATGGAGATCATCTCGGGCGCCGCCTTGCCCTCGTCCTTCAGCCTGCCGACCTGGTGCGCGGCCAGAATACCGTACGCGGCGTCTGTCGTCGCGTCGGCCAGCTTCTTCTGCACGAGCTGGTACTTGGCGATAGGGTTTCCCTTGAACTGCTTGCGCTCCAACGCGTACTCCCTCGCGCGCGCTACGCAGTCCTCCAGCGCACCGATAGTGCCCCATGCAATACCGTAGCGCGCGCTGTTGAGGCAGGAGAAAGGCCCGCGCAGGCCCTCGACGTGCGGGAACATCATCTCGTGGGCGACGGGGACCTCGTCCATCTGGATCATGCCGGTGATGCTGGCGCGCAGGCCGTTCTTGTTGTCCAGCTTGGGCGTCTCCAGCGTGCCGGGCGGGCACTTGCTGCGCTCGACGAGGAAGCCGCGGATCTTGCCCGTCTCCTGCAGCTTGGCCCAGACCAGCAGGACCTCGGCGATGGGCGAGTTCGTGATCCACGTCTTGGAGCCGCTGAGGCTGTAGTAGCCCTTCTTGGTCGGGTGCGGCTTGGCCACGCTCTCCATGCTTCCCGGGTCGCTGCCGTGGTTGGGCTCAGTCAGGCCGAAGCAGCCGACGATCTTGCCCTTGGCCATGCCGGGCAGGAACTTCTCCTTCTGCTCTTCCGTGCCGAACTCTTCGATGCCGCCCATGGCGAGGGAGGATTGCACGCTCATGCCGCTGCGGTAGCCGGAGTCTACTCGCTCGACTGCTCGCGTGATCAGGCCTGATGCTACTGACGAAACGCCGGCGCAGCCGTATCCTTTGATCGTGGCTCCGAGGAAGCCGAGCTCGCCCATCTCTTCCAGGATCTTCTGGTCATAGTTCTCGTTGCGGTAGGCCTCTGTAAGTGATTTTGTCAGTGGATTGTTCTCAATGTGTAGAAGATGTTAGGAACGGCCATACCGAGGACTCGAGGAAGCATACGCTCTTGGCAGTAATCCTCTGCTGTCTCCGCAATGGCCAATTCTTCTTCCGTGTACAAGTTGCTCGCGCCAAGAGGATCTTTCCAGTCGAATGCTAGAGGAGCGTGCAAGTGTCGGCGGGCAGCAATTGAAGGAGGCGGCTGAGCGACTCGCCTTGCGGCGCGGGCTGTGACAGATCGGAACATGATGACTACTTTGAACAGCCTACAAAAAGAAGCAAGGCAACAAGATGGAGAAAGTGAGTTCGGGAGGCAAAGAAACACACAATTGCCCACGAGAACTATAGTACATTGCTGATCTGCAATGG
>JAKLND010000041.1:0-57425 GCA_022813125.1 Septoriella neoarundinis
GTAGGGGACTTATCCGTAAAGTAGCGATTAGTCTTATACTATAGGTAGTAATTACTTAATAGTATCCTATACGTTACGAGATTCCTCTTTTAAGATAATCCTTTATTAATTCTAATCGCTCTACCTATATTTATAGCCTATAGGACCTACGTACGATATCCGCCGACGCCTTACTAACGCTATATACCCCTCTCGCCCCTAAGCCTATTAAGGCCCTATAGTAGGGAGACTTAAAAGCCTAGAGGCTAGAAGAGGAGGATATAGGTAAGAAGTAGGCGGCTCGCCTATAACGTAGGCATAAAGCGCTCTAAAACCGAATAGAGATCGCCCTACTAAAATAGTAGCTAGCTACGCTACGAAGACGCGATAATACGGGCTATACCCTAAGGGGATTAAGCCTTAGGGAGGTAGATATAGATAATTAAGTAAGCGTCGTAACTAGCGCGCGCTCTGCGACGGTGAGTTAACGGGGGCCCGTAAGCCGACTATACTTAAGGGAGCTAGATACCTTTAAGGGAAAGACCCTAAAGGAGGCTTATAACTTTATCTAGTCCCTAGAGCTAGTATTTACCCTTACCCCGGAGGCGTACTAGTTAGAGAATAGGAAGGTACTATATAGTATTATATTCCTTACCGGCGAGCCGCGGGAGATATAGTATTAGAACTATACCGTCTCCTATTTAGAATCGTACTCTTAAGCGGACTTTAATATATTTATACTTAACGCCGTTAAGGACCCGGTAAATCGTAGTCTTAGTACTATCGTAGCGTATAAGGTAGCTAAGTAAGGCGAGAACTAGATAGTATAAGCTTTCGCGACGGAGCTAGCTACGCTTAAGGAGTAGATAGACCCGTATACTATAGAGTAGCGGACGCGCTATCTACTCGCTAAATTAAAGCCTACGCTATATATAGTAATTATTACCTATTATAAGGTACTAAAGCGGAGAGAAGACCTAGTCTCTCTTATTACGCGACTAGAATCTACGACGCGTCGTATCGACGGTATAGCGTACCGGCCCCTTAAGTAAGGCGCCGTTAAGGTACTATCCCCTAGGTTCTAGAAAAGGAGGCTATCGCCTACGCGCTTAAGTAGTAGGTAAGCGGCGTAGGCTAACCCCTAAGGAACTACTAGAGAAATATAACTCTAAAGGGGTATCGAATACTACGGCTACTAAGAATAGGGCTATATTAAGAGTACCTACCCTAACCGCTATAAATAGGTAGGGGGCGAGTAGACGGCTACCTAAAAGGTAACCGCTATCGCGCCCTAGGCGAAGCCGTCGAAAGTACCTACTTAGGCTTAATTAGCTAGTATTAGGGCGATTCGTTAAGAATCCGTATAGGCGGCGGGAAGCTCTTAACCTATAAAGACCCTACGCGGAGAAGTCGACTCGTAAGGGCGGTATACTAACGCTACCTATATTCTAGACGACGTAGCTAAAGTAAATATCGTCTCTTAGAACCTAGCGTTATAATACGACCTATAGAAGGTTAATATTCCCCTACTAAGTATAGAGGGATTTAGGGGCGAGAAGGGAGTATACTATAGCGTATACGAGCTACGTATACGAATCGTAGACTCTACGGGAGCGTAGTACCTAACGGATAATATATTCTTCGGATACGAATTAAAAGGGGCTAAGATTCTCCTTAGCCGGCCGTAGCGATAGAAGTACGGGGTTACCGTAAATAGTAGAAGAGACCTATAGTAGTTTTCATAACTAGGTAAGGTACCGGCGGTACGCGTACGGGATACGCGCGCGTTCCGGCGAGACCTTAAGGGGGCTCCCTACGTCTATATAGTAAGGACGGACCCGTAATTAGAAGCCGTAGAGTTACTAGTAGAGATCCGGTAATTTAGCGACGTCTTCGCTAAAGGAGATATAGCGGGTCTCCCGCTCCCTAAAGGCGTAGAGTATACGATTAACCTAGAGCCCGGGTAGAAGCCGCCCTTCCGGCCCCTTTATAACCTATTTATAAGAGAACTAGAGGTCCTCCGCTAATACCTTAAGTAGGCGTTAAAGAACGGGTAGATCTAGTAGAGCGCTAATAAGGCGGGGGCGCCTATCCTCTTTATACTAAAGAAGGATAGTTCGCTACGTCTCTATATAGATTATTAAGGCCTAAACGCTATTATAAGTAAGAATCGGTACCCCCTACCCCTAATTAGCGAGACGCTAAATAGGCTTAGGCGAGCCGTATACTTCTTAGTATTAGACCTTAAGGATACGTACTATAGGATACTAATTAAGCGCGGCGACGAGTAGAAGACGCCGTTCCGTATACGCTACGGCTACTTCGAATATAAGGTAATACCCTTTAGACTTACTAACGCCCCGGCGACGTTCTAAGTATATATTAACCGGGCGCTAGCCGGCCTAATCGATATTTACTATATAGTCTACCTTAATAATATCCTTATCTATAGCGATATAAAGGAGTAGTACCGGTAAGACCTAGGCGCGGTACTAGAGAGACTCCGGAAGTTCGCTCTCTATACGAACTAAAAGAAATATTATTTCTTTATAACGGAAATAGAGTTCCTAGGGTATATTATAGGTATAACCGGTATTTTAATAGATAAGCGCCGGGTAGCTACTATTAAAGAATAGCTAACTCCGCGTAGCTTCTAAGACGTCTAAGTATTCCTTAGGTTTACTAATTTCTATTAAAGATTTATTAGAAACTACTCTAAAATCATAGCGCCGCTAATAGCGCTTATAAAGGAGGTAAAATAAGGAAAAAAATCGGGCCCGCTCTAGTAGGGCGATAGGGAGGAGAAGGCGTTTTAATAGGTAAAAGTAGCCTTCTTAGAGGCGCCTATCCTAAGATACTATAACCTAAACGCGAAACTCCGGATAGAGACGGACGTATCGTAGTTCGTAATCGCGGCGATCCTATCGTAACTACTCCCTATAGGCGAGTAGTAGGCGACCTAGTACCCTATCGCTTTCTAGTTAAGAAAGCTTAGTTTAGCTGAGTATAACTACGAAACGTACGATAGTAAGCTACTCGCTATAGTAGAAGGGTTTAAGTAGTTTCGCTAGTACCTTAAAGGCGCTACGTATAGGGTATAAGTATTTATAGACTATAATAACCTAAGAGGTTTTATAGGCGTAAAGTAATTAAACGGCCGTTAAACGCGGTAGGTAACGTTCTTAGCTTCCTTTAATTTTATAATCGAATACCGAAGCGGACCGTTAAATCTAGCGGATACCCCGTTAAGGCGTCCGGACTACGACGGCGAAGAACGGGCGCCTTACTACTTACTCCTAACCCTATAGGAAAAGCTAGCGGTATAGGAAAAGGAGGCGGCCGTAGTATCCCTAGTACGTAGAGCGTACGCGAAAGGGAGCCTCTAGCGTAACGCCGGTAACTCTACTATATAGAACTATATCCTAATTATAAGACGAGTTATTAACTCGGTAGTAAGATATAAGGATCCGTTTAACGATCTAGATTAAGACCTAGCGGAAGTACTATAGGTTTTATAAGGTAGAAGCTAATATAAACTTACGAAGCTATAGGAGAGTAGTCGACGCGCGGGAGACGTATATACGTAGACTAAGAATAACGACCTTTAGTACTTTAAGGGGGCGTTATTCGTATTAGACGATAGCGCGGCGCGGGCGGAGCTTATACGAATCTATTATAATAATCTATTCGTAGGCTACTTTAGTCGAGATAAGACGGAGGCGTTATTACGCCGTAAGTACTAGTAGCTATCCTTAATAAAAGATATTATAGAGCGCGTAGTATCTTACTAGATATACTAAGTAATAAAGTCGAGGCGATACCGGCCCTACGGTAAGGCGTAGGCGCTAGCCCTACCCTCCCGGCTATAGGAAGAGATTACGCTAGACTTTATTACCGATCTACCGCCGGGACGGTTAGGAAATTAGATCGTAGACGTAATACTAGTAGTTATCGATCGATATATAAAGATAAATATATATATAGCGACTACTAAGCGCTACGATAGCGTAGAGCTAGCGAAGTTACTAATAGATAATATAGTTCGAAGATTTAGCGTTCCTAAGGGAATCCTCTTAAATAGGGGGTCGCTCTTTACTAGCTAGTACTAGAGCGACTTCGCCTTTAAAGTATAGGTAAAGTATAGGCTAAATATAGCGTTCTATCCGTAAATAGACGGCTAAACGGAACGAATAAACTAAACGCTAGAATAATACCTACGTTACTACTACTTAGAGAGGTAGGAAATATAGTTAGAGATACTTATATAAGCGGAGTTCGCGGTTAATAATAGTATATACTAGGCGACTTATATAAGCCCCTTCGAGCTACTCTATAGTTAGTTACTAGAGATTAGAGCGCCGATAATTCGGGACGAATTATGAGAGGAGAAGGTACTAATAGCTATAGAGTATATAAGGTAATTACGTAAAACGTATAAGACGCTAGCGTCGCGCTAGTAAGACGCCTAAGAGGTATAGAAAAAGTACTAGAACCGGCGTTTAAAGCTAATATACTTTAAGATTAGGGAGAAGGTACTCCTATTAATAAAGAATCTATATTTACTAGGTATAAAAAGGAAGCTAGGGGTTTAGTATATTAGGCTATTCTAAGTAAGAGATATAGTTAGCGTATAGGCGTACCGACTAATACTCCTAAGTTCCTATAAAATCTATAACGTATTCTACGTTTCGCTACTAAAGCTATAATAGTAATAAGCGGGCGAGGAGCCGGCGTACCCTATACCCCTTACGGAAATAGTAGATAAATAGGAGGTAGAGGCTATTTAAGATTTATAGAAAAGAAAAGGGTAGCTATAGTATTTAGTTTAGTAGAAGGGCTAACTAAAGGAATACTTAAGCTAAGAACCCGTAGAGAACTATAAGAATATAAAGTAACTAATACGTACGTATAAGGTATAAGTAAAGCGTAAGTAAGAAGTAGGAGATAAGGATATAGAAAGGGAAAATTACTTATTTATTTTTTATAGGCTAAAGCCTAGTAAGAAAAAAAAGGGGAGCCTAAAGGCGCGGCGTAACTAAGGCGTAGGCGCGCCGTATAGGAAAATAAAGCGCTATAAAGGCGCGCGGTAGGTAAGGAGGATAGAGGGTATTACTCCTCTATCCCCTCCTTACTACCCCCCTCTCCGCCTTTACCCTTACCCTTATCCTCCTTATCCTCGCCGTCCGGTAAGGTATAAGCGCGGCGGTAGCGCGGCGGCGGCGATAAAGAGTCGCGCCGGAAGGCCCCCGTTAGGGTATCCGGCCTAAAGGCCTTATTAATAGCGTTAATAGCCTTATTAGCCTTACTACTAATAAGGCGATTACGGATAAGCTACGAAGGGGGTTAGTATATAAAGCGCTTAAGGGGCGGAGAGGAAGCGAAGAAGGAACTTATAGCCTTACTAACCTTAACTAGCGCTAAGACGCCGCGGTATAAGCTCTATACCTCTAAGAGGAGGGTACCGTTACTATCTACCGGCGCGGCGGCGGCGCGTACCTTATACGGCGTAGGGCGGTCGCCGGCGACCTTATTACGGTTACGGTTAAAAGACCGTAAGTCCTTAACGACGGCCTTACCGGCGTCTATAGCGGCCTATGCGAGCGCCGCTATATCGTCGTCGTCGTCCTCTATAGTATACGTATACGCCTCGCGGGCGCGTACTACGCGCGCGAGCGCGGGGAATATAGGCGGCTTAATATCTACGTAGGCCTTACGCGAGTTAGAGTAGTAAGAGTATTTTTTAGCTATAAGGCTAAAAATACCGTCGTACGGGTTAGCTACGTAGGGGGTTAGTTAGGTCGGAGTAGGGGAAGCGCTCTTACTACGTATAAGGAGCGCGTTACGTAAGCTTACTAATAAGGTCGTCGTTTAGGTACTAGATATACCTATTATAAATAGGTATAGTAGCGCGAGCGCTACTAATACGGCTAGAGGAAGAAGCTTATATAGATATTATAGTAAGTAAGGGCGGCGCCGGTAAGCTAAAGGCGGCGCGGAAGGTAGGCGCTTAGTATATATATATACGTATATATATATAGGTATATATATATACGGTATATATATATAGGTAGTATAGGTATAAATATACGTATAGGGAGAGAAGGAGAAGCGCTAGCGAAGAGAAATTATAGGCTATTATACCTACCTTTATTACCCCCTAATAATAATATTTACTTACTTAAGGAAGGAGCGCTAATAAAGGCCTCTAAGTAACCGTATAGTACTACCTAATAACTAAGCGGAAATATAGGAGATTATAAAGCGTATTCGAGGCGATAAAGAGGTACTATAAGAGTACCTATTAAGTAGCTAGGACGTCTACCTAAGAGGGGAGGTAATTATTATAGGGGAAGCGTAAAGAAGTAAAGTCGGGATCTAAGTTACATGATTAGGGTTACGTAACCTATAACGCTACGCCTAAGGGGCGCTTAGTAGCTATATACGGTTTACCTATAAAGCGTAGGGGACTTATCTATAAAGTAGCGATTAGTCTTATACTATAGGTAGTAATTACTTAGTAGTATCCTATACGTTACGAGATTCCTCTTTCGAGATAATCCTTTATTAATTTACGACTTCGGGGCTTTACTAGCTAATATAGCCTTATAGTTATCCTTAAGGTAAGTATAGAGGCGCGCCTATTACTTCTTACCGGTCGTAATATCGACCTCCGTTAGGGTCTTCTTAGTCTTTAGCTTAGTCGTATCCTTAGCTATTACGTCTAAGAAGTTACGGGGTCGAGATATTATAGGGTATCTTAGGTAAATAGGTAGTTATAAGAAAGTAGTAAGGTATCGGAGTTTAAAAGGGAACGCTAGAGAAATAAGGATTATATATCGGTTAATTATATACGTAGGCGTCGGTTCGGCTAAGCGTTATTATTTAATTATCTAAGTGAGGCTACTAGTAATACGTAACTCGCGTTATATATTACCTATAAGTAAAGCTCGTTCTCTCTACGCCTACCTTCTATATATCCTCTAAAGTTATTAGATAAGGGTGAGATTTAACTTCCCCTATCGTATTAAGTCTACTAGTTAGAATAGTATTTTAACTTCGGCTATCCGATTATGTCTCCGATTATATATAGTTAAATTCTCTACTATTATATTATATCCTTATTCGCGAGCCTAATAAGATTTAGGTACTCTTCCCGCGACCGGCCTTTACCTTAGCCTATCTCTTCTTAACCTTTTCTATTATCGATTATCTACCTTTAGCGGTTAGAATTCGTAAGTTCTTATAATCTCGCGTATATTATCGAATTAATTCGGGCGGTAGTTAGTTATACCGCTCCTATATATCTCTAGATATCCTAGCGCCTTTCTAGCGAACCCGGTATTTATCTACTAGGAGCTTAGAGCGTCCTACTAGGCGCTAATAGTAGTCTAGTAGTAGCTTAGGTATATCGCCTTACGGTAGTCTTCTAGGTCGCTTCTACTCGCGTTGGTACGGGTCTATTTACCTTAGGACTAGCTCTAACTCGGCTATAGAAATAACCGGGTATTATTTCTAGGTCTTTAGGAGGTCTAGATAATAAGCTAGTTTGCCTATTATCTTTTTAATAATAAATAGTCCTATCCTCGGCGGGGTAAGCTTCTTATTTATTACTCCCGGGATCCTATAGTAGTCTAATTTTAGGTAAACCTTATCTCCTACTTCTAGGTTCTATTACTAGTACTTTTCGTCGTATCGTAGCTTTATAACGACTTATACGTAGGCTAAGCTATCCGCGGCTTTACGTCTTTTAATTTCCTATTCCTAGATTATAGGTATCGATAAATCGCCCGGGGCTTTAGGAAGAAAGCTATAGTATAAGTCGTTTAGCGCTCTACCGGTACTTACGTTAATCGAGTTATTTATTATAAAGCGGAGATATAGTAGTACGTATTTCTACTCTAGGGTACTATCGGGATACTTACTTATAAAGTATCTTAAAGCTATTTTAACTATTTAATTAGTACGTTCTAACTAGCCGTCCGTCTAAGGATAGTAGGTAGTAGAGCGGAGTAGCTTTATTCTAAGCCTTTCGAAAATGGTTTTCTATAACTTAGATATAAACTTAGGGTCCCGGTTAGAGATAATATAGCTCGGGATTCCCTAATCGTATCGTATTAATTTATCGATTAGGTTATACGCCTAAGCCGTCGCGTCGTAGGTATTATATCTAGCGATTAAGAGGATTCTTTTAGAAAATTTATAGGTTATAGTAAGGACGTAATTACGCTCGTTAACTTCCGGTATTATAACGATAAAGTCTATAGTAATAGTATAGAAAGGGATAGCTAGGCTTAGGATTAGTTATAAACTACTATAAGGTCGGTATCTTTTAGTCTATAACTACTAGTATTCTTAATAATACCTTATCTAGAGGCGTAGTCTTTTATCTAGCTTACGAATATAATAGTACTTAGATATCCGGGCGTAAGCTCTATAAAACCCGATATAGAATTACTCGTCGTATACTATCCGGAATATATCGCCTTCGAGTCCTTTCGGAATATATAGGCGGTTATCTTTCTAGAGTAGGTCGTCTTTCTAGTAAAACGATATACTATTTAGAGAGTCGAGTACTACCGCTTTAACGCGGCTTAGATACTTATCTATATCGTATACTTACTAGATTTATACCTTAAACGCCGGCTCGATTTCTAAGATAGATACTAAAGTATAAGTACCTTACTATAACTAGTTAGATATTACTAGTTCGTCTAGGATATCGTCCTAGTCGTTAACGTTTATTATATCTATTACCGATAAGCGCGATAAGGCGTCGGGGATAAGATACTCTTAGCCCTAGACGTATAAGACTTCTAAGTTAAATTATAATAGGTATTATAAAGCTCGTATTAGTCGCCGGTTAAGGTGGTTAATAGAACTAGAGGTTAGGGACGTTTATTTAACTATGCCGGCTATAGCGGTATAGTCTATAAGTATAATAGTCGGATAATCCGACGCTTCGATTATCTAGCGTATTCTTTTAACTACGAAAACTAGCCCTACTACTTCTAATTCGGTAGGCTAGTATTTACGCTCTACGCTAGATAGTATCTTCGAAAGGTATAGAATAGCTTAGACTTTTATCTAAGGGGGGTTCGCTATTACTAGATCTCCGTCTATATAGGCGACTATAATTCCGAAACCTTATTATAAGGATATATTAACGAAAAGGTAAAGTCGGCGTTTTCTATCGTAATAGATAAGCCGCTTTAGGTTCGCGAAGGTCTTTTAGACTATATTAAACGTATTAAGGAGCTCCGGAGTAGGTTCGATCCTAGCGTTACTTATAAAGCGTTATCGCGAGTAGCCTCCTAGAGGCGCGTTCTTAAGTCCTTTAACCTTCCGTCTTTAGAGTAGCTTAACTAGTTAGGCGTAGTACTCGATATAGTGCCTTTACTAACCTATTATCCCTAGGTACGTCTCTAGGTCCTTTAATATAGAAGGGAAAGATAAAGATCTAATAGCCGTAATTTTATTATTAGCGGTTATAAGTCCTAGACTATCCACCTTTTATCCGAGTAAGGTAAGGGATAGGAATCCTATAAACGTCTTTTTACCGGAAATTATTAGGTTTCGATTATCTAAGTCCGTAAGTACTCGGCGTAGGTATCCTACGTACTCGTCTAACGTACGACTAAAGATTATAATATCGTCTATAAAAGCCTTTATAAAAGCTCGCGACGGTTTTAAAATTCCGTCGATTAATCGCTAAGTAAAAGGTAGGGCATTTTTATATCCTATAAGGGTAATATTATATTACTCTTAACCGCGGTAAGTTACTATAGTTAATTTATGACGATCGGAGCGTTTAACTAGGAACTAGTAGAAGAAGCTTATTATATCGATAACGGTTAGGTATTAATAACTAGCGACTACTAAGGTAATATCGGTCTATAACGGAAGTAGGTATATATCGGTTAATATAACCTTATTTAGCCCTTAGATATCGACGACTACTCTTCCCTTTCGTTTACCGTCTATAGTCCGCTAGACGATAAATACCGGAAATCTAAAAGGCGTTAGATTAGTAGTGGCTTCTATTCTACCTTACTAGTAAAGTTTATTATAGGTTTAGTCTATAAATTCCCGATCCTTAGGACCTATAGGATAAACTTTATAGGCTAGTTTAGTATCGGCGGTACGCTAATCGGTAACTAGTAGAATCGATATCTACTAGTCCTCTAGGATTTTCGCTATCTTACTATTATCTATAAAGAGTATAGGGAAGTCGGTAATAACCTTACCTAGGCGCTTACGGACCTCAGGCGTCCCGTAAATAGTTATATTAAAGTCGCCTTTATCTATAGGCCCCTCTAATGCCTATACGGAGAAGGAATTAGAAACGGAGTTAGATAGGCCGGCCTTACGGCCCGGATTAAGCGCTCTTATCTAGTACTTATCGTCTATATAGGCGAGATCGTCCTAATCTAGCTCGCTTACGATCCCTATAGACGCGCCCTATATTACCTCTACTAGTATAGATAAAGTATTAAAGGTAAGTACTTAGTCGGTACTAGCGCTAATAATTTACGCTACTTATCCTACCCTTATTAGTATGAATTCTAGGATAGTAGCGTTATTAGAGCGCTTAAGGGGCCGAACCGGTACTAGTATCTAAGCTATAGGAAGAAGTACTATCCTATATTAAGCCGTAATAAGCTACGGTTTAAGACGCGCTATCTTACCTAAGGATATACGGGTACTACCTTAAGTAGTAACTAGTCGGCTACGTTAGAAGTCTAGTACTATACCGTTAGGGTTAAATATATCTATACCGATAAGAAGGTTAGGTTTTAGGTAAGGTAGTATATAAGCGTTAAAGGTATAGGCGAATCTATCCTTATTTATCTTATAGGGAAAGAAAGCTATAATAGTTACGGTTCCTAAAATTTTTATACGTATACTACTAATACCTTATACTATTATTTAGCTATCCTTTATTAGGATAGATATATTCTATCTACGGAGGAAAGATTCGCTAATAAGGCTATAAGAAGAACCTAAGTCTAGATAGACGCTTTTAAGAGGGCTAGTCCGGCTTAATAATATAAGGACTTACGTAATTTACGAATAAGAGCGGCCTAAACTAATTACGGGCTTCTCCGAAGTAGACCTAGTAGGGATATCCTAGCCTTTAAATACGGTGGTACTATCCGTTTACTTTATGGATCTAGTAGCCTTTAGTTTTTTAACCCGGTATACTTTATCTTACGAAGGTAAGAGTAAAGCTTATTCTAAGAGCTAAAGGTATCTTAGTATATCGAATAGCGATAATAAGCGGTTACCGCCTTATCGATTACTTAGGCTACTAGGTCTATATAATACGATTTAATTATCTTATTACTATCGTTAAGCGCCCTAAAACTATCGCCGTTATAGTTACTAATATCTTTATCCTTAGCCTTATCTACGAGGTACCTATCCTAAGTAAGCTCGCTTTCGCCTAATTAGTAAGTAACTTTAGCTAGGTTATTATAAGTAGCGAAGGGACGAAGTAGTCTTTTTTATCTAAGCTTACTATAATACGAGCCGCCTAAGTTCTTATCTTTACTCGCCTCTAATACGGTAGTAATAGTAAGCTATTTTCCGGATTCTTACTAACGTTTATCCTCGTTTTATCTTTAGAAGCTACCTTACTAATAGGAGTTAGACCTATAGGTAGAGCTATTAGTATTTCCTCTCCGCTAGAACTAACCTAAGTTAGTATAATCTAGCGTACTATAGGAGTATAGTCTAGCTAAGCTTATCTAGTTCTCTTAGTATCCGTTAAGACGGCGGATAAACTCCGATATCGTTAGTCTAGCGTCCGGCTTAAGGATACCTTACCGGAGTAGGATATCGATACCGTTATAGGCGAAGACTAACTACTAGTACGTCTAATCTAGTCCTATATCTTAAGTATATCTAATAACGTTAAAGATATATTAAGCGACCGGATGTCTCTCTCTAACGTCGGTTAGGGTATACCTCTATTATATTAAGGCCGATATAGATTTACTCGCTAGCCTACGGAACTAATCTACGAGGCTACGGTAGAAGGACTCGATAAGAGATACTCTAAGACCGTTCTTTAAAACTAGATTAAGAGCCGTTATATATTAGATTACCGCTATTCCCCGGAGTAGTAAGGGGATACGTTCCCGTACTATAGCTTCGCCCCGGTATACTATAGTATCCTTTAGGCGATCGATAAATAGGTATATATTATAGAATATAGTAATAGAGTCTAATCCTAAGGTAGTTACGTCTCTATCTTATCTATCTAGGTTAGGGTAGAAAAATCCCACTTCTAAGTCTTACTAATTCGGCGGGCGAATAGCTAGTATTAGAGTATTTTCGCTATTAGCCTATAGCGACTCCCGTCTCTTACGGTTACGTCTAACCGCCTCGTTAATACGGCGGTTAACTTCGTCTATATCGACTAAGGTAGGAGTCGGGGGTCGTTTAGCGCGAATTAGCTCGCGTAGCTAGTCTAGCTATTCTAAGGTAAATAGGGCTATTTTATTAGAGTTCGTCTATAGCTACCTTTACCTAAGGCGTTAGGTACGTAGGTTTAATAGTCTTAGTAGTTACGGATTTACCGCGGAGTTCGAATTAGTTACGTTTTATCCCCGTATTATCCTAGAAGGGGGCTCTTATACTAAACTTATCGTAGTCCGATTAGGAACCGAGGTAATTAACGATAAGGTAAACGACTTAACTAGTACCTCCTATATCGGAGTATACCGTCTAGTTTATCTTAGTAACTATAATAAGGCGTCTATTTCTATCGCGGCTACGGAAGGTAAAGGACGGCTTAACTCCTATATTAGGGCTTCCTACTCGATAGTATTCGCTCTTTCCGTTTAATATCCCTCTAAGAGAGTACGCGGTATCTACGGTTATCGTAACGGAGTACGAGGTATAGGAGTTTTCTAAGGCGCTAAAGAGCCTAGAGGTATTCGTAGAAGCCCGTTAAGTTATTCTTATACTTACTTAATAACCTCTTATCGTAGCCCGATATCGTCTAACTACTTAGGAGGCGGTAGTAGACCGTCCGGGACTAGGTACGTTTCTATTAAGCCCTTAAGTTATCCTTTTAGGACCGCGTTCTTTATAGAGCGTAGGTTATTTTAGATAAAAAGGTATAATTATTAGGCTTAATATAGTTATTCCGGAGATAATTATATTAAATACTAAGTAATAGCTCTAGGTATAAGAAGCGGGGTTATATCTTACTTTTAGCGGACGTAGGTCCCGCCTAGGAGTATAGGGTTTAGAGTAGTAGAGGGTTAGGTTAGTACCGTCGGCTAGTACTAATAATTAGCTAGTAGATCTGATTTCTTAGCTACTAAATTATTAGTATATCTAAAGGATAATCCATTTCTGATTATGTAAAGCTAGCTAGTAATAAGCCGGCTTGCCAAGCCTTGGCTGCCACCTTCCGTAACACGCGTGCCCCGAATAATTGTCAAAGAGAAGCAACACAGCAGATGCCGCGTCAGTCTGCGTGAGAAGGGGTAAAATCAGAATCAATCAAAATTCAATCATAGAGCTAACATGAAACTCGGCTGGCTTTTTTACACTTTGAAGCCCTTCCTCCAGAATACCATGACAGCTTCCTTTCCCACAAACGCCCAATGCTACATTATAAACCAGCAGGCGCATGAAGGCATGCTCGCCCATGCACTACTCCATCTCCACGTCACCAGACTCATCGATTCCTTCGAACATCTCACCCTCACCGCTCTCCTCCTCGACCTTAATGCCATTGACAAGGCCATGAGAATTGCCATTAGCCATTCTGTGGGGACCATCACCGTTCCCAAGCTCGATCACACTCCCGTCTTCCAATTCCTTGTCGCGAGCCTGGAGCTTGGACTTCTCGGCCGCTTCAGCCTCCAGAGCCGTGTTGGCTAGACGCTGGCAGTCTTCGATCCAAGCATTAATCCTGCAACGGGAGACAAACTGGTCCAGCTTCTCGTCTTGGACCCTATTATCGTGCGCGATTGGCTCAGCAAGATCACTGCCGAAGCGATGAACGAGTTCAGCGGCATTGCATGCTGCACCAAGGCATTCTGAGGGCGACAGAGCTCGGACGTGGTTGGCGTCCTTGCTGGTGTCGAATAGGCCGCTCTTAGTCCCGAGGTAGAGAGTCTTGTAAGCCGCAGTCTCGACAAGCAGGTCTTCAACATCCGCCCCACTCCTCTTAGAAGACGATTTGTTGATGGCTGTCCAATCGCTCGTCAAGAATGCGCGCTTCCATGTAAGCTGAAGGAGCATCTCAAATCTCGTGGTGGACAAAGCAGGAGCTGCTGCGTTCAGAGCGGATAGGGCCCAGAAGTACTCCTCTCCGTTGATAGTGGCGTCTGGGTTGCTGGTTCGCACCTCGTCCATTAGAGTCAAGATGTCGATGAGCTCTTCAAGTTCTAGTGCTTGATGGTGTAGAAGCTTCGCAAGGCTTGCCTCAAGCAGACGGTGCAGCATCGCGAGATTCTTCGATCTCTGACCGAAGCGCTCTAAGGCGAGTTCGATCTCAGCGCGCTGATCCAGGGCGTGCAGAACCTCAGGTAGAATGTGACGGTAAAGTTTTTCTTGAATGTCGACGACCTTCAATTCGCTCTCCATCATCTTTCCTGAGCGAGATGCCTCTGCGTTGCCGTTCTGACCCTGGTCTTCTTCGGCTGCGAGCATCGAAAGCTTCGCGAGCGAAAGCTCGACTTTCTTGCTCCACAATCGGTCTTCCTGCTGAGTCGCCGCTTCTGTAAGAGCGTGTCCGGCGTGGTGGTAGTCGTCGCTGCGAAGGATGTCATTGATCCAGCAAATCTTCGCACGCGCAGGATCAGCACGCAGATATCGATCAAGGTATTCGCCCCAAAAGGCTTGTGATTGTTGGAGCATATGGCCAGCTTGACTCGAAGAAAACCCTTGGTTAAAGAACGCATCCGCCCATTCGTCGCCGAAGCGATTGAAATAGCGGCCTACGCGAGCATTCATCTCTTCGAGCTCTGTTTCGATGAAAGTCTTCTCCTCCGCCAATGCAGTGTGCGATGTCTCAAGCAGGTACTGTGACTCGGCGACAATGATCTCCGTGAGTGTGTTCATGTCGCGGTACTTCTCTGCAAGGACCATCGCTGCGTTTGTCTGACCGATGCCGGAGAGCGAGCGGATTTGATCATGACGCTCTTGTTCGTAAGCCACGGTTAGCTGATCTGCCTTCTCTTCAAATCGTTGCCCACCACGAGAGCGGGTCCAGTTGATGCGCTCTTGGTAGACCAGACAGATTAGATCCACGAAACGGGGATTTTCTGTAGCTATCCGTTTGGCAAACGCAGCGGAGGTCTCCGTTTCGGCGGTTTCATAAACCTCCTCTGCCGAAACTCGAGCCAGAGCTGTCATCTTGAGAATCTCCTTCAGCATCGAGTCCGAAGAGGTCCAAAACTCGTCTACGTCTTCATAGTCCTTGGCATTTATAAGAACACCCTCGGCAAACTTGGTTGGGTGAATGTTGTAGAGCTGGGCGTTGTCGGTGCGGAATTGATAGACTGTCTCAAGGATGCCGAGCCAAACGTCGTCCGCTTCCGAGAGCAGCCTTAGGAGGTCTTCTTGCGTGGTTTGTCTTTCAGCTTTGACTGAGGCGACGATGAGATGGGACCAGACCATGAACTTTTCAATGTATGAGATTCGGCTGACGAACATGGCACGGACCCTGTCGTCCGGGCCAGCATCATCTGGCAAGTCCAAAGGAGCAAGATCCTGTACAAACTGGCTGATTTCATGTAGCAGTGTTGTCTTCTTCTTTCCCTTGCTTGTAGCCATCGCAAGGTGCTTCTCGAAATCCTGCCAAAGGTGTTGGGCTGCAGCAATCTTTTCTGCATCCCACAGCAACCTCCACATAGTCACGCGCGAAAGTGGCGGGTAAGTCTGGCGGAGATGTGTTGCCAGAGCGTTCAGCGCTTGAGCTCGCCTGGACAGATTCGCTTCGATAGAGGTGGGCGGCGTGGGAATGAAAGGAGTTTCTGACCTGAGAATCTCACCACTGATAGCCAAAGCCGCTGCCTCGATCTCCTCCATGGAGTTGGGATTTGGGTCATGCCGGGCTAGATCCAAAATGTTGTCCTGTAGCATGCCGTAGAAAACGGCCTGTTCGATCTTGCTCTTAACAGAGATCTGAGATCGCTCCATGGATTGACCAGCATCGTGCGCGGAGAATTTGACAAGTCCAGCACCCTGAACGAAAGCCACACATGCTGCTTGACCAGATTTTGCATCCTCTGCCACCGCCCCTAGGAATGCGAGATCTTTATTCTTGCGCAAGTATACCACATCCTCAAAGGTCTCCGGCTGTATGTACGAGGCATCGTGCAGTTGCGCTTCTGGGTCTGAAGACGATTGTGTCGTTGCCGCAAGGATGATAGCGTCATCAAAAACGACGTATGCAGTGTGTTCGGGCTTGGGTAGCAAGAGCTTCGGCACGAAGGATGTTATGCTTGATCCTTGACGAGTAGTGATCGCAATGACTTGCTTGACTTCAGGTCGGCTGCCAACCAGACTTGTTTCGACGAGGAAGTATTGCTGGAGGTCCACCGGGCCCGTGCGGACTAGCACAAGAAGGTCAATAGGCTTGTCCGTACCAACGGTCCAAACCTCTTGATCTTGGGATGCTTGGGCTGACTCGACGATGGCAAAGTCCATCAATGAGATTGGCTCGATGTAGCCATGCGTCTCTGGCGACTGCGTTGCTTTCAGCTCGCGGAAGAACTCCTCCCGAAAATCGATGTTGCCTCTGTGTTCTGCCCTGCCGCTCCAATCAAGATTCCAGATTTTGCAGACTCCGTTCTCGGTAGCCGCGATGACCTGCATCTGACCCCTCGGACCCAATGACCTGGTATGGACCGCTGCCACATCGAGTTTCCAGGCTCCTGCACCTAATAATCCCTTGAACGTAGCCGACCAACTTGATTTTTCCTGAGTGCTTTCACGCAGAAACTGAGTATCTATCCGCGGCTTTCCTTGAATGTCCCGAAGAGTCAATTGAGCTATCCTTCCAGAGCTGAATGTGACGATGAATCCTGCTGAGTCCGCAGAGGTGATGTTCGATACGTGTTCGCCAGAAAAGATGTGACCAAGTGTACCCTCAACGCCCGGTCTACGTTCCTGGAAGAGGCCCATTGACGCAGCCCGTTCTATGGACTCGTGGAAGACCACTTGACCAGTGGTAGCCGAGATGAGCAGTAGACCGATGTCCGTAGTCATGCCACTGGTAACCAGCGCGCCAAAAGGCACCGGTTCCGATTCCTTTGCCGGAAACGGCAGGTCGAATATCCTTGGATTCGTGACAGGCGCGTGGCTTCCATACTCCCACACATATGCAGTCTCCCTTGTGACTGCCAGAGCTTGCCCGGTATGTGTTGAAAGGGTGCCGCGAAACTCGACTCCAGCTCTTTTCAATGCGCGCGGAGTCGAGGGCAAGCTCTTCACCGAGTAATTGAGGTTTTGCGTAAGGACCTGCGCTCCATCGCCTCGCGTAGCTCTTTTGACAGTGTTCTTCTTCCCGCCTCTGACCACCATTTCTGCGTCGAGTAGAGGCGTCGCGTCCCTGAATGCTCCGCTCAGCTTCCTCGCGCTTTTGACCGGTCCGCCATGCGCGTGACCGTTCATCGCAATCGTCTCGCCCGGCGTAGCATCCTCACTATCTCCACGAGATACGAATGCGTCCTGTGAGATTTTGCTGCGCTTCCTCCTAGGCGCGGTCCTGGCACCGTCCGAGTCGTTTCGTTGGCGACGGCGCGGGTTCCGAACTGAGGCACCGCGAAGGGTGCGTTGTGTATCGGAGCTTGCAGGCTCCGGCGCGGGCGAGGCAGACATTCTCGCTCACTCGCGGATTATCGCCGATAGCGCGAGCGAGCTCAAGAGTAATGCGCGTGTCGTAGGGGTTCCGGGTGATGGGTTGGTCACTTTATGTTTTCAGCGCATGCATCAACAAAACGCCAGCCAGGGTGTGGAGAAGCAGGTGCTGCTTGCGTCGGTTGCACCTTCTTAACGCCGCAGACTGCCAAGCGAACGTCCAGTGAAGCTGCGCGACACCCCAAGTACCATACATTCACTTGCACGCAACAATATCCTGACTTGACATACGCAACGTACCAATCGGCATCTGCTATTGTCGCGAAAGGCGGGCTGCGACTCAACTGGGGTTATCCAAGAGATCTCGTGCCACAGGCCGTCTCAGCGTCAGGACACTGCCTGTCTTGCAGCAAGATGTCCGACCCTCCGCCTGCAAAGAAGCCGAGCGGTCTCTCGCTGTACGGAGACCTGCTCGCGCCTAAGGAGGGCAGTGTAATCAGTGCAGGTCCTGTCAGATATGATATGAAACCTAAGGAACCTGAGCCCGAGACTCAGAAGAAGAAGAACGGTAGAGTTGCATAATATCTCGCTTGTGTTTTGGCAGTATAGCTCACGTGGCTCTTAAGCTGCTTTCCAGCTCGCACCCTCCATTAAGCGTCCAACGCAAAAGAAGGCCAAATCAAAGCCTGTAGCTTCAAGCCTGGGGCCTAGGTCGTCATCTTCCACCGGACCTGCCGGTGCTAGCACCAGTTCACCGGACAAGCAATCGTCAAATAACACGTCTCAGCAACCGCCGGTCAACCAGGTATTTTCTTACTCGGAATTCGTCGGCAACGTGGACGAGGAAGAGGACGAGGAGCTATATGCCGACAATCGACCGAAATGGCAAGGCCGTGGCGGCAAGAAGCACCGGAATAAGAAGGCACGAAAAGAACAGGAGCAGGATGAAGTTGACTGGGATGCGATCTACGATCCCGCGAAACCTACAAATATAGCACGGTATCAAGGATCAACGGAGCAAGATGCTGAAAGGGCTGAATGGACGGACTTCGTGCACTATCACAGACATCTTGCCGGCAAGAATGCTAAGGCAGAGAATGTCTCAGAGAAATCGAAGCCAAGAAACCGTATGTACCTGCGATTCGCCAATTGGATTATGCTGACAAGTTGGAAGTCATGTTCGCTCCACCCTCAGGTCTTTCTTTTGCGCCGCCTACATTCGACGATGCGTCGCATCCCGCGGCGGATCCTATGGACATCGACGACGAGTACTATCCGGCCCCCGCACCAGTCCAGCAGCCAGGCCTCGCAAACCGCGCTCCGATGCCCTCATTTGCCCCAGCGACCATACCGGAAGATGCCACTGGTGAAGATGCCTACATGAGAAGGATGCGTATGAGCGGCGCGCCGCCCCAAGCGCAGCAAACTCATTCCAGGTCAACGTCTGCTCAGGAACAGCCTGTGGCACCTTCACCATCAGCACCGCCGCCTCCTGCTGCGGCTACACCACCCATTGACATGGCTGCCAAAGTTGCTGAAGCACAAGCAAGACTCGCAGCCGCGAAAGCGAAGATCGAAGCTGCGCGCCTGCAAAGTGGCAAGTCCACGGCTCCTTCGCCATCCCCACCAACACAAGCGTCGCCTTCGCTCCCGCCTCCACCGCCTGCTGAGCCCAGCAATACCAGTTCAACGATCTCCAAGGCCCCTGTTCGCTATGACCTGGCCGAAGAGCAGGTCGATGCCCTGCTTGACCGTGAAGAGAAACACGCGCAGCCAGAGCCACCGTCGTACTCGCAGTCTCCAGCACCGGATCAGCCCCGCTCCAAGATGCCGGGACAGAAAGGGTTCGGCGAGCGTATGATGGCAAAGATGGGTTGGGAAAAAGGCCAAGGTCTCGGCGCGAAGGGCGAGGGTATCACAACAGCCCTGGTCGCGCAAGCCTCGAAACGCAAAAAGCGATCAGACCAGGATGGCGGCGGATGGGCGGCTCCCCGAAATATGGGCAAAATTGTTGGCGGAAAGAAACGCAACGTCCAATCTACGGATGATGATGAAGGCCAGTTTGGCACGATCTCCAATGTGGTCAAGCTTCAGGGCATGCTTGACGACCTAGATGTCACTTATGAAATCGAAGAGAAGAACTTGTTACAAGAGATTGGCGAAGAGTTCTCGAAAAACTACGGCGCGATCGAACGGCTGTTCATTTGGCGGGATCAGAATGGCGGCAACAACGAAGTGTTTGTCAAGTTCACCAACCAACTCTCAGCGCTCAAGGCTGTAAACGGTACGGACGCCATGACCTTTGCCGGCAACCCTGTGGTGGCAAGATTCTTCAATGCTGAGAAATTTGAGGCTGGAGAATATGCCTGAGTACCGATAGTTGAAGCATGGAGTACACGAAAGTGCATTTCGCATACTCTTGAGTAGTGAGACTGCCGACAAACTCGCACTGGCTTTGTTCTTCCGACGTGATACCCAGGGAAAGGCCTTGTATAACAAATCAAAAAGATACTCAGATTCTCACAAACGTGATCGTCTCATCGTTCGAATCAATTTCGTACGGGCGCCACTTCCAACAACGAGTTGCGAATCTTGATGTTTTCGATCTCGCCATTGTCGGGAAGACCCGCGGACCGCGCGATCGGATCGGTGACGACATTCGCGTTGGCCATCACAGATCACAGGCGGCTCTGCTCTACTACTGAGCTCGAGGCTATGCGCAACGATTCTCCTCCACATAGATAGCTCTCTAATTGTTGATTGCATCTGATAAATACATGTAGCGCTCATTTTCATCGCTAGCGGGAATCAATGTCTGCGCCGGGAGCGACGGGTCTCGCTATCACCAATCCTTTGGTAAAATATCGCTCTTTGGTTCAGACGAGAGCCATTGCTCGAGACCCCTCACAGCATCGGCTTGCCATCCATTTACAGAAACTGTACGACAGATTAAAAGACTATGAACCCGAAGTCGATTACAGCAGACGTCTGGATCAGATCACCCGCGCTGTGAGCGACCGCAGCAATTCCTCTTCCCAACCAAGGCCGGCATCATGGCGCTCATTACTCGCCGGCAAGGAGGAGAAAGACAGCTTGGCCCTCACGAGGAAACTGACCTCGCACGAAAATGCCATGCAACTAAAGTCGCCCAAAGGGCTCATGCTACACGGCGAAGTTGGGACTGGAAAGTCGATGCTCATTGATTTGTTCGCGGACTGCTTGCCGAATCGAAAAAAGCGACGATGGCATTTCAACACTTTTATGCTGGAAACTTTCGCCAAACTAGAGACGCTTCGGCGGAGTCAAGAAGCAGGCCGAGGCGATGACGACTACTCCATGCTGTGGCTTGCACGCGATCTTATCCAGACATCGCCCATCATTTTCCTCGACGAGTTTCAATTGCCGGATCGAGCAGCCAGCAAAATCATGACGAACCTTATGACTTCGTTCTTCCATCTTGGAGGCGTTTTAATTGCAACTTCAAATCGAATGCCAGAGGAATTGGCTAAAGCCGCTGGCATTGAATTCGCGCCTCCACCTTCTAGACTAGAATCTCTCGGGTGGCAACTGGGGCTCAGACGCAAGTCTGGGGGAAGTGATCGTCTCTTTGCAGGGCAGACGGAGTTTGCTGGATTTCTAGACGTCTTGAAGGCGAGGTGTGAAGTTTGGGAAATGGAAGGGGCCAAGGATTACCGGCGGATTGAGAGCGGCTCTGTTGCAAAAGCGAGAGATGATGAGGTCTCTGGCGCATGGCAATTAGACGGGCACGATGATCTCCAGCACGGTCCTGGCATGGCTGGCTGGTTGGAAGCAGCAGAGGCGAAAGAAGAACAGGGTTCTTCCACCGAGACGCCAGTCTTGACAGCGCCGATAAACTACATCATCAATTCTGATGACTCTCAAGAATCGCTACAGAACGTTTTGAGCACGGCTACTGGACACGAAGCTTTGGAAGAGATTCCATGGGAGAGCGCGGTGCTGAGGGTTTATGGTCGACTGATTCCCGTTCCGCGAACAAGGAACGGCATAGCTTGCTGGACGTTTGAAGAGCTGTGCAAGACCCATCTGGGACCAGCTGACTACATCTCGTTGGCCTCGACGTACCACACTTTGATCCTGACCGACGTCCCAGTCCTGACATGGCTTATGAAGAACGAAGCCCGCCGCTTCATTACATTGCTTGACGCGCTTTACGAGTGCCGCTGCAAGCTGATCATCACCGCAGCCGCTGGACCCGACGACATCTTCTTCCCCGACAAACTCGGAGAAGAGGAGAATGACTCCGTTCATTCCGAGACATTCTCTGAGGCCTATCAGGATGTTACCGCCCCTTTCCGACCGAACATCCTGTCTGAGAATCCCAACTACGCAGAACAAGATACTGAGCCGGACTACACCCACGCCAGACTCGCAGGTCTTCTCAATGCAGACGCTCTCGAGGACGATCCTCCGAACAAACCTCATCGTAACCCGTTTGGCCGATCTTTCGGCCGCAGTGATGCGGAAATGGAACGGAAACCGATCGACCCCGACGAGCCTCGCTACACAAAGCCCAACTTCGCAAAGACTGGAGCTTTCACTGGTGAAGACGAGCGATTCGCATACAAGCGCGCGCAGAGCCGGTTGTGGGAGATGTGCGGGGCCAAATGGTGGGCTAGGAACGAGCAGGACTGGCACCGCCCTTTGCCGAGTGAGGTGAGAGCGTGGGAGAAGTCGAGCGCTGAGCGAGCTCCGCATCGTTCTGCCATGCCCTCTGCCTCAGACGATGTGAGGATCGGTGGAGCTCAAGAGGATAACACGAGAGACGAAAGAAGCTTCAAACATGTTAGCGGAAGCCCTTTCAGGTCTTCGGAAGAGCCGCCACCGAAGATTAGCTGGACGCACATCTGGGGTGCCATGAAATGGGGCAAGAAGGCTGGAGCATGGGGTCAAGGTCCAGAGGGCCTGAAAGACCGGGGCAACGAGAAGCGGTGAACTTGACGCTTGGTTACCTAGAGTTTAGTACATGCATTATTCGAGGCGTGGAAGAACATTCACCAGGGAATGATGCCTGCTTTTGTTCCAAACACACTTGCTACATCTTGCTAGACCAAGAGCCGTTTTGATGGCGCTCATCAATCTTCTCAGGACACAAGCAAGCTTTATGGAAAGCATATATGGCATCGGCCGCTCCTTTGAATCGAGAAAACGAGAAATTACGATGAAAGACACCCTCGGTCTTAGCCAGGATGTGCAGATGCTGTTACCCCAACCCTAACCCTAACATCAAGACCATTGTCCTCAACGCACAACAAGAGGACTCTGAGCAGCAGTTAGGGGTAGAGGGCATTGAAGGTCAAAATCATAAATGCGAGTACTTGAATGCTGTGTCGTAATGACGCAGCTTATAGTGGCTGCTATTATGTTCTCTGAGGGCAGACCTTCGACCTGTCGTGGTAATGAGGGAAGGCGGCTTTGTAGGTCAAGACTAATAATAAACTGGATTTATATTGGGGAAAACAATGCATGCGACTATACGCTGTATCGAAAAGAACAAGCAATACACGTTCGCGTAAAGTATCCGTATCCGAAGGGATACTTAGTGCAATGTATCACAGCTCTTGCTCAAACTACGCTTAGAAAAGTATCTCACATCAATGGTGGGGTCGCGACGCATGTCCATGATATTTCCGCGAGTCTTGACATATCCAACCTCACATTTCTAGCACACTATACACAACATTTATTCATCAGTCACATTGGTGCATAAGCATTGGTGTCATCCTTCTCACATGGTGTACATTAGCATTGTATTCGGGCTCGCGATTCATCGGCCCCGCAAAGCCGGCTGCCGCTGCCAGTTGCATCATTTGGTCAATATACTCCGAGATCTATCACGCACCATGCACAACCGTTGAGATACATCCAAGGACATACGCTGGCATTCTCCGAAGTCCTTCGGGAGAGACACGATATCAAGGTCTTCCCCTAGCAAATCCAGGTACTGTCTCACCTTACTCTTCCGCTCACTTCACTCCCTTCAACCTTCGTTCCCCCGTCCTTACCTCCGCGATCCATAACCAACAACCGCGCCCTCTCACCACGGGCACACATCTCACCCAGTGAACACACTCACCACCACAACCATGCACATCATTCTCGTCCTCCTCCTCCTAACCCTCCCTCTCCTAACAACAACCGCGCTCCTACTCCGCGCCCGCTGGATCCTCTCCCCCTCCCGCACAAAGCCCATCCGACACGGCCGCCGCAACCCCAAGGAGCCCACGCACTTGCTCATCGTGCTCGGCAGCGGCGGCCACACGGCCGAAATGCTCAGCATGCTGACGCGCGCCGTCAACGAGCCCTCCGAGCGCGCCCGCCTCAACCTCCGCGACTACAGCCACCGCACCTGGGTCGTGTCCGAGGGCGACAGCATCAGCGCGCAGCGCGCGAAGGAGTTTGAGGATGCCGCGTCTGGGTTTGGGCAGGACAGTATTATGGCGGGGAAGGTCAAGAGGGCGACGGATATGGGGCCTGGAAGCTATGAGGTGGTCACTGTGCCGAGGGCGAGGAAGATCCACCAGAGCGTTTACTCGGCGCCGGTGTCGTGTTTGCAGACTTTCTGGGCTTGTTGGAGCTTGCTGGTGAAGCAGTTGGAGCAGGGGAGGGATTACCCGGATTTGATTCTGGTCAATGGGCCCGCCACGGCCACTGTGTTGGTTTTTGCGTCGATTGCGCTGCGGTTCTTTAACGTCAAGGGGTGTGTTACGAGGGGCAAGATGAGGACGATCTATGTGGAGTCCTGGGCGAGGGTGAAGACGATGAGCTTGAGCGGGACCATGCTGAGCAGGGTTGTGGATAGGTGTCTGGTGCAGTGGCCCCAGCTGGATGCTAAGAGGAATGGCACCGGTAAGGCGAAGTATGTTGGAATGCTGGTGTGAAACGCCCCTCTAGGCACGTGGCAAACATCTAGCATGGCAATGCTCTGTGCCGATAAAATCAAGGAAGTCTTGCTACTGTGTCAATTGAAGTGGTAGAGGACGGTTGTGCTGTGTTGGCGAGTGCTTGGCACAAAAAACATCACGAATGTACGAAACAATTCACATAACTTGGAAAACACCCCGTCAACTCGATGTCCCTGGCCAACCAACCTTGATTCGCTACCTCGCATCTTCCTCCATCCGTCCAGACCTCTCCCTAAACTCCCCCGCAATCTCCTCATACCTACACCACTCCACCTCCTCCCCGAACCCCTTCAAATATTCCAAAAACCTCCCCAGCATGCCCACCACATGCGCCATCCCGCTCGTATCCGGATGCAGCACGACACCAAACACCTGCCCCTCCTCACCCTCCCTCGCCTCCTCCCTCAAAAACTCAAACCTGTCCCGCCACATCCGCTCCACGACCCGCACGTCAACGTACCCGGCCGAGTTGGGCGTGTGCGGGAAGAACTGCAGCGGCGTCATGTCCTCCGCGTACCAGTTGAGCGGAATCTCGACGAGCTTGGAAGCCGGCAGGGAGTGGAAGTCGGGCGATGGGTGCATCCACGAGGAAGCTTTGGCGTGCGGCGAGAAGTCTATGGGCTGGATTGGGGCTGGGTTGAGGGGCAGGTAGTAGGCTTTGCTGTCGTGGTGGGAGAGCGAGGAGTCCCAGAGGAAATCGTGTTCTTGCAGGAGGGCGATGCTGCGCTCGCTGAGCTGGTAGAGGGGTGCGCGGTAGCCGCGGGGTTTTTTACCAGTGAGGGATTC
Organism: Septoriella neoarundinis; assembly: GCA_022813125.1. Classification (NCBI taxonomy): domain Eukaryota; kingdom Fungi; phylum Ascomycota; class Dothideomycetes; order Pleosporales; family Phaeosphaeriaceae; genus Septoriella; species Septoriella neoarundinis. The sequence goes on from JAKLND010000041.1 coordinate 25,536, forward strand.
GATGAGGGCAATGCAGTGCGTGAGTACGTCGCGCTCTTGCTCCGTGGTCAGTTGGGAAGCGCTCTCGTGCGCGTAGCCGTGCAGGGCAAGCTCCGCGCCGGATGCAACGATGGCGCGGGTTTGTGAGGGAAAGGTCTCGAGCGAGTGCCCGGGGATACACCAGGTGAGTTTGTCGGCGATTCCTAGGCGGGTGAAGAGCTTGAGCAGACGTGGTACGCCGACGTGCGCAGAGAAGTAGCCAGAGCTGTAGTCGGACGTGCTGTTGTCCGGGTGTGCGCCGGTACCTAGCCAGCCGGAGACGGCGTCGAAGTCGATGGAGATGGCGAGTTTGATCTTCTTCGCAATTTGCGGCTTCGAGATCGATTGAGGAATACTCATAGCAAGTCCCGCCTGAACAACTTCCCTCCCACCACCACCGCCGCCCTCCAAAACCTCCTCAGGCCTCCAAACAACCCTCCCCTCCATCCCTCCATCAACACTCAAACACTCCCCAGACATATGCCCAGCAGCCTGATGGCTCGCCAAAAACGCCACCGCCTTCGCCACATCCTTCGGCTCAGCGATCTTCCGCAACGGCACCGTCCCCTGCGCCTCGAAATATAGCTCCCTCGGATCGTCCAGCCGGTCGCCAATGAGCTCCGTTTTGACCCAGCCGGGCGCAACAGCATTGATCCGCGCTTTACTGTTGAGCCGCACAATCTCATTTTTCACCGTCCGCACCAGACCGTACTGTAGTCCTGCTTTGCCAGACGCGTACTCTGAGTGGCCCGCTTGGCCGAATTTACCGCACTCGCTGCCCGTGACGACGATGGCCAGGTTCTCCAGTTCACGGCCTAGAGATTCCTGCGCGGCTTTGGCAGCGAGCAGGAAGTGCTTAATAGTCAGGAAGGTGCCACGGACGTTGACGCGATAGACGTTCTCCCACGTCTCCAAAGGTAACTCCCAGACGTTTGGGTGGCTGGACTCATTAGTGATGCCAGCATTGGCGCAGAGGATACTGATCGGCCCAAAATGATCGTGTGCTTGCTTGAAGCAGGAAGCGATTGTCGCCTCGTCTGAGATGTCGCCTTGCAAGTGGAAGACGTTCGACGGCGGAGTGCTGTCAAAGGGCTGAAGATCGTGAGCGGTAATTTTGCAGCCGGATGCTAGGGTCGTCAGTACTCCATGCTCCGGCCAACGTTTAGCATCGATCTCGGGTGATACCAAGAAGCTCTTTCACGATAGCCGAGCCGATGCCACCACGAGCGCCAGTGACAAAGGCGTGGCAGCCTTCTATATCGAGGAAAGACATGATGACTAGTCACAAAGACAGACGTCCGCGATTGGTATTCTGATCTTACTCTCAATCCAGATGTCTCTACCTGACCTTGGATTGCCGTTTCGGCAGATAGCTTATCATTGCCGTGCTGCTATCGTGCATACGAGCGGGGTTTCGTTTAGGCGTCCTGATCACGTGGTTGCGTGGCTTGCGAGAGCCCGTCTTCCAGAAAGCCGCCTATCTCGCGGTGCCACATGCCTGCTTTGGCGAGAAGAGATGTGCAAGGCGATGTCTTGGCTCAGAGCCACCACAGCGGCGCGTGTGGGTATACATCGTCTGATCGACGTTGGCGACATGTGGCCGCACAGTTCAGACGTTTGATGAACAAGGCAAGTGCGACGGAGCGTCCAAGCCAAGCCTTCCATCGCAAATCGAATAAGGTACATGGCAACCTCACCTCTTCGTGACTCTCGTTGTATCTCTGTACACTGCACTAATGTGCGAATTCTGCGAGCCGCGCAAGCTCTCGGTGTAACTGCGCAGTCCAGAACACTTCCAGCACGGCTGAAGCATGCCGCTTCACCCACAATACCGTGCAAAGCCAGCGAACCAGCGCTGGCAGGCCTAAGGCATTGTGTCACTGGAGCTCCTCCGCGGCACATACGACGAGCTTTCGACCTCTCGATGACCAGCCCGATGGTTGAATGCGAGCCGTGTGGATGGTTACCTGCAGCGCACCATTTCCTGTTCCTGGCTATCCCCGCCAATCGGCACGCCAGAAGACGCAGTCGGGCTGGATCGTGGCTTGAAGGTTCGCTGTGGGCACTTGGCTGAGTTCGGCTTACGGCGACACGGTGAGTGCCGCTGCCATGGTTCGCTCAGCTGGCAGTCTCGGGCCTTGGAGAAGAGGCCAAGCGAAGTGTGCGAGCTGTCGCAGCGGCGCTGGCTGCAATGTTCCCTCGATAATCATGCAACGCAACCCGAATGGTTGCGGGGCCTAAGAGCACAAGCATTCGAAATGGTGATGCGAAAAACTCGTATTGCAAGTTACCAGACTCGCCTCGCATGTGGCTTGCAGGGATTTGATGTTCGGCAACCTTGTTCCTGGGACTTCAACAACACTGATTGGCTTCGCAGGCCTAGTGGGCTGCAGAGTCAGGGGTGGAGCAAGTCGAAAAGGTACGCCTGAGCTTTCCACAGCCTCAAGCAAGGTCCGCCAACGGATCCCCGGGTTGAGACATCGCTGGCACCACTGGCGCAGCAGCCGTTGTCCGCCTCCGCAGGTGCGTGAGTGCGTATCCGGCAGACCTGAATCGTGGCGTCCACCTACAAGAGGCCGTTGGGCCCGCGCACATTCCTCACCTTTCCTTCCCTCTGGTAACAGCCTGCAGGTCTTGAGGATCGCTCGTCACTCTTTTCGTCCTACACACTCTTTTACTGACAATCATTTACCCGTCGCTCTTTACGCTCGATTATATCGTTGAAGTCGCAAGCCGACTTACCACCCTCACTCTAGCAATTGAAAAGGACGAATAGCAGTCGCCACTGTCGCATTCCTACCGCAGCATTGCAACCAAATCAGTCAACATGCACGCCAAAATCATCACTCTCGCCGCCGGCGCACTTTTCGCGCTCAGCAGCGCAGTTCCCATGAACAACGAGAAGCGCGATCTCGTTTGGGTCACCGAAATCGAGACTGCCATTGAGACTGTTGCTGTCACGACCACTGTCTGGGTTGACCCGACTCCCTCCGCCGAAGTTCAGAAGCAGGAGAAGCCTGCCCACTACGGTCACGGCCACAAGCACCAGAAGCAGGAACAGGACGCTCAGTCCACTTCTGAGGCCCAGCCGACTCCCAGCCCTGAGCCCAGCACCCAGGCTGCAGCTCCTAGTTCTGAGCCCGCCCCTGCGCCCTCTTCTTACGAGGCCCCTCCGGCCCCGTCTTCTCAGGAGGCATACAGTGCTCCTCCTGCACCCTCTAGCTCGGCCGTCATTGAGCAGTCCAGCGCTGTTGCCGCGCCTGCTGCTCCTGCAACCACCGAGGCTCCGGCATCTCCTGTCTCTAGCTACGTTGCGCCCCCTCCCAGCTCCAGCTCTGCTCCCGCTCCAGCTTCTTACGATTCTGGCTCTTCCTCCGGCAGTTCCTCTAACCCGGCTTCTGGCAAGTCTTTCACCGGTGAGATGACCTACTTCACTCCTGGCATGGGCGCGTGCGGCATCACTTCCGGCGAGGGCGACAAGATGGTTGCCATTAGCCAGTCTCTCTTCGACCAGTACACTCCCAACGGCAACCCCAACAAAAACCCGCTCTGCGGTCAGACCGTCACGATCCAGGGCGCCGACGGCGCTGACCACGAGGCGACCATCTGGGATCGCTGCACCGGCTGCGCCGAGTCCGACCTTGACATGCCGCAGTCTTTCTTCAACACCGTCACTACCCCGAAGGGCGAGACTGAGCCGGCTGATGGCCGCGCTTACGGCATGTCGTGGTCGATCAATTAGAAAGCCCGCGGCCGCAGGATGTCTATCAATTCCGAAGGATTTAGGTCGACGCCCGACACTTTAGCACGCACTGGGTGCTGTGCATGACTTTCATGATGGATTGGGATACAGGATTACTTAAAAACAAAAAACAGCACATATCCAGATTTCAGGATCAGTGCTCTTCAGTCGGTGGACATTCAGCACACCGATCACGGCTGTGTACATGAAGACCGCAATAAATTTGGCTTCGCGTGCTTGTCTAGCTTGATGGATTGATTCCGCGTATGCGAAAAGTATTACTATCCAGTCTTCTATTCTCAGCTTTCCTCGAGTATTACTGCCTCGTCCGTATTTTAGCACGCCGCCTCCGATGACTCTCTGACACTATAAGCTTATGATCACACCAAGCATACGGATCTGGCATATGGCGCAATACTGCGATGCTACAGGTGAGACCAGATCACGAGACCGCAGCTGCCAGCGGACCAAGGCCAGACCGAGGACTGCGCCTCGTCCCGTCAGCGGGCTACAGCCTCGTATTTGAGGAGCTAGCCAAAGTCACGTTGCTTCTTCCATCAGCGATAGTCAGCCACTGCAGGTCAGACGAGTGTCTCCATTGTCGAAGAGGCCACAATGAACACGAGAGAACTGAATGCTATCAACAATAGGCCTATAGTCAGACCATGGACGGTTGTCGTGGTTGCATCGCTCACGTGGCCTGAGCCTCACGAGCAAAATGCCGATTCTGGGCGAGAAAGGCGAAGATCGCTATCTAAAAAGTGGTCCCATCACAGCTCGCCTGGCAGAGTTCAGGCTGGCTGGCGGGCTGTCAGAGTTCTTCCGGGGCGCCGTAGCGCTGCCGAGATTAGCACACCAAGAGCAGTAGGGCCGGGTGGGTGGAGAGTGGTCTGGACCGGCGTACTGCTTGGTATGGGGGAGGAGTTGCGTGTGATGATGGAATTGTTTGCGTGTGCTGCTGCTGCTGCTGCTGCTGCTGCTGTCACTGCATCATCTGCGGCAGCAAACAACCGGCAGACGGTGGTGTTTCGCGGGGACCGGTTTGTTGTGCCTGTCGGTCGCGTGGCGTGTCGCAGAAACGGGGGCCTGGCGGTGGTCCGCGCCCAACAATACGGCGATGCGCTCGCTCGGCGCAGCGATGAATCGAGGAATGGCAGGCTGCCCGTAGCGGACAAGCGCTGGCTTGGCGAGCGCAGCGTTTCATCGCGCGCCGTTCTTGCCGCGTCCTCACAACGCCCGCCCGCGCCCGCTGCGCTCGCCTGCCGCCGCTCGCTTCTCCTCACGCTCTCGCCGGGCTGACGCTGGCCGCTGCCAAACCGACACGCCTGTCCTGCCACACCACCCGCCTGGCCTGGCAGCCTCGTTTCCTTTGTCGCTCTCTATTGTATTGTCCGTCGCCTCACTTACCCACACCCGCGCCGCATCCACCACCGCCGTATCCTCACGCCCGCGCTATTCACTACACACGCCCACCACTCCCGCGCGGTACTGTACATCTACCCGCTCCCTGCCGCTCGCTCTCTCGCACCTTGGTTCGCGATCGCTCGCCCTGCATATGCTCCGCCCATTGCATTCCAGCCTCCCAATCTAGAATTCTCCCACCCGCGTCTGGCGCGACAATCTCCCAAACTCACCTCGCCGCCTGAATACTGTTAAGGCGGCTGCCGCGTCCTCCGTCATGTCCAACTCCACGGGTATGTGCCATCATGCCGCCTCAGGCCAACTCATTCTCTGCCTCCGCCACTGACATCCCCGCCGCAGTCACGACGTCGAGCATCTCGAGCTCGGCTCAGACCACCCTCCCTCCTTCGTCTTCCGACATCACCTCTTCCATCTTCTCGTCGGTATCTTCTGAGATCATCTCAGACTCCACGACTGACGCCAGCTCACCCGACCCTACCTCCAATGCCGTTTCAACTACCACTGCACCGTCCGCGGATCCCACAACAGAGCTATTCACATCTATTGTCACACAGACACCCACCGATGGAGCTCCTAGCTCCGAGCCAGTAACCGTTGTAGTCACACGGACAGCCGACTCGACACCTACATCACAACCATCCGTTGAGCCTTCAAGCACCTCTTCAGATACCGCGGCAGCTTCATCCTCTGCCGCGTCGCTTGCCGACAATGGTGCAAATGGTGGTGCTACTCAGGGAGGCGGTAGCGGTGGACTCGGTACCGGTGCAAAGGTCGCCATCGCTGTTGTTGTGCCTGTCGTCGGTATCGCCCTCATCATCATCGCCGGCCTGTTCTTGTGGAGGAAGCGCAAGGCGAAGAAGGCTGCCGAGGAACAGCGAAGGAAGGAGGTGGAGGACTACGGCTTCAACCCCAACAACGACCCGACTCTCCCGGCTGTTGGATCAGAGGCAGGCGGCCCTGAGATGACCGAGGACCACAGCTCTGGGTACCGCGGCTGGGGAGCCGCGACTGGATCGAACCGCAAGGCGTCTACCACTCTTTCCAACGGCCACACCCAAGGCCAGCTTTCCGATACAGGCAGCAACCCTTTCACAGGTTCCTCGCCCAGCGCCACGAACCCCGATGCTCCTAACATGCGCGATACTATGTCGAGCGACGAGCTCGGTGCGCTAGGCGCAGCTCCAGCCGCCGGTACTGCCGCAGCGGCTGGCACCATGCGTCGCGGACCATCGAACGCCTCTTCCCGCTACTCTAACGGAGCACACTCAGAAGGCTCTGCCCCTGACGACCACATGAACCGCGGCGGCATCGGCCAGGCCTACGATTACGGCTATGGCCAGGCGGGCCCGTACGGCGATGGCTCCTACGGTGGCGGCGGAGCCGCAGCCGACATGCCCATAGTCCGCGACGTGAGCGCTAGGAGAAACACGCGCATCCAACAGGGTGGCACCTACCAGCAGGGCAACTCCGGCATTGCTCAGAATTTCTAGTCGCCCCTTGGATATCATTCAAATTTTCGAGATCCACCATCCTGGATGTGGATGACTCCCAAGTCCGACAACAAGAAATCCTTTCCTGTAGCACACATCGACATGCATATACTTCAAGCGCAGGTGGTTCAGCGCCACCGCGACTCTGGATCTACGAATCACGGCCACAACAAATGGAAGTAGTATTTGGCAAGGCCTCACATGGGAGGCCTGGGTTCGGAGGAAGAATAGCACTTCGGACTCGCCACTTGCCTACAGGCGCGAACAATGACATGCAACTGTCGTCAAAACTGCAAGCATGGCGAAAGGCCTCGGCCTGTTGTTGTGGTGGAGCGTTTCTAGAAGACGATGGCAAGGAGAAAGGGGTGTCCAGATCGCTAACGTCTATCTTTCACTTTTTTCCTTTGATGGGGTTATTGATCGGGCTCTTCTCGCGTATACCACTTGTCTATGTCTATTTCCTTACTCTTTCTTTACTCTGCGTTCGCTTCTTTCGAAGGAAGCGGAGAAAAGGTGGCGCGGTCTTTTTTTGAGATCAGGTAGTTCAGATTGTAATCAATGACTATAGGATTGTTCAGCTTGCGTCTCCGCCGTGCACATGCTAAATAACATTATCGATCCTCAAAAATCTACGGTATATACATCCGTCCGTCCTGTCATAAGGTAAATACGCCAAGCCCGTGGTCGAAATATGTGTACTACCACACCAGCCCGACGAAGACAATGGACCCCAGCCCTAAGACGACCGCTCTCCCAATCCGGACGCCAGTCACACGATCGCCCCCGGATCCTAAGATGTCCGTGCCACCAGTCGCTCCTGCCCCACCGCTGCTGCTATCTGTCGCGCTCGACTCCAGAATTACACCTGGTAGGCCGTTGTCGCTTGGGCTCGACGTATGGCCCGCGTTAGTAGAAGTGGCGCCTGTACTTGTGAAAGAGGCTTCGGCGGTGCCGTTGTGTGAAATCGGAGGGTTCACTGAGGTGGTTGTGTTTGGAGTGTTTGTTGGATTGGGCGGGCTTGCCAGGACGGGTGGGAGGGAGGAGCCAGAGTCTGGATGTGAGTGGGAGGTCGTTGTGCCGGCGATTTCGTGAGGTTGAGAAGCGGTTGTTGGTTCGCTCTTGGGGGTTGGATCTTGAGCCGTTGGATCGGGCGGAGAGGCGGTTGGGAAGTTGGGTGCAGAGAGGTGTTTTGTGAGTGAGGAGGCGATGAGGTATGTACCGCTGGGTCCGAGGGAGAGCGTCGCGTCGTTGTTTGGATCGCTCAGGACGGTGCTGGCTAGGATGGTAGGTTGTTCGGGATCTGGGGAGGGAGGTTGAAATTCGCTCTTTTGGCTCGGGGCGGGGAAAAGGTAGGTCTTTGAACTGAGCTCGACGGTGATCGACGATTCCTCGCTGATTACAGTATATGGAGGTGCCGTGTTTGTGAGTTGGACGAGAGCGCTGGACAGGACAGATAGGGCGTCGAGAGGAGGCGAGGTGGTGACGACGGGCTCCTCTTGAGATATGAGCCCAGTAGTTGAATCAATCGGATCGTAGGTGAATTTTGGCCATTTGCTTGAGACGATGGGTTGAGGGTTTGATGCTGTTGATATCTCTGTCGGAACATCTGCATCGTTTGCTGACGGCGGCTGCCCTTTCGAAGGGTCGGCATGAGAGTCAACGCCCAACGACACCGGACCACTCTCGGTTGGGGGTGGAGCGGGCGAGGTCACCAAGGGTGATGCTGGGGCTTGTTCATCGGATTGTGCGGCATGCGAGGTTTCCACTGACGGTACAGAGATTTGATTCTCGGGCTTGGAAGCCTTCTCACTTTCGACAGCAGAGGAGATCACCGCGGCAGAGGTAGCACCTGTGTGGATAGAAACATTCGAGCCTTGTTGCTCTGGCGACGTGCCAGTCGAGGTGGCTTTAGATTCCGTGATAGCAGTGTTCGTCTCCACTGGAATAGCACTATGCGGCGTCGAACTAGGCGCGGCAGGTTCTGCGGTGGGTTCTGCATGTGGTGTGGTTGGGCCGGCGATATGATTCGTCTTCGTCAACGCAATTGGGGGGTCGAACCAGAAATTGGGGATGCGGTCGTTGTACATTAGGCAAGTTGACCATTCCGGGACTAATTCCCTGATCTCGGTCGGCATGGCCAGGTTCGGGTTGACATCGCTCCAGATCGTTCCGCATTCGGCTGTCGAAGGCACAGCAGTGTGATCGCACTGTGGACATATCGGCTCTCCTACAGGGTCACACCTTGCTTGACAGCTGTACGCGCTGGCGGGAACAGGCCAGTTCAGATCTGCATAGTTCAGCGGTGTGCCATGGTTGCGAGCAGATCTGGCACCGCCACATTGTGTGAAGAGCGAGCTCGATGGGAGAGGAACGATCAAATCGCTGAAGTCAGGGCCGACGTGATTCCAAAATCCATCCCAAGATGCGTATAAAGTGGAGAAAGAAAGGTAAACTGTGCCACTCGTAAAGGTGTGTCCCAGAGTCGTGATCGTTTCCGGTACTTTCTGATGTACGGTGGAATTGTGGGCAAAAGTCGGTTGACTGAAGACGCTTGTTGCGTTGTCTTCACAAAGATCCTCTTTCGGGAGAACGGGCCAGTATATCAGCTCAATCGGGCCTCCTTGAATGACGCAGGATTCGTTCGTATTTGTGGGCCTGCCGCACTGGGAAAGGAGCTCATCTTCATTGATCTCTAGGATGTTCGAGTGATAATACCACAAGCGGCATGTATCTGGATCCGGCTCGCATGGTGGTGGAACGCTCCAATCTGGGAGCGCTGTTACATTGGCGATCTGGGAGAAGGAACGAGGACTGGTCACATTGGTCGTCAAAGTCTTCGTCACAGGGCTGGCATCAACTCGTGGTGAGCCATCGCAGAGAGTATACGCGCTGACCGATGATGGATATATCGTAGTGGTCGTTGTAGTGTTAAAGGTCGAGTAAGATGTTGTTGCCATTACAGGTCCGGAGATTGATCGATCACCATAGTTTGCGTTCCACCAGCTAATACTCGAGCTTCGCCAGGTGATGATATCAGACCAGCATTTTGCCACTTTTGGCATGTCGCTTGACCAACTTATTGGGCTATCCGGCCGGTAAGTGGATGCTGCGAGGGTTGTGTAGCTCCAACTCGCGTTGGGCGACACACCTGTGCTCGGGAGTGGATTCGAGTCGAGGTTTGGGAGCAAATAGCTGGTCGATACCTCGACTCTATCACCGAGACCTTGTCGTACAAAATCGGCAATGCGTGCAGTCTGCGATGATGACGAGTGATGTTTGGGCTCACTCGCCGTGATATTGACATAATGAGCTGTGCTTGTCAATAATCATAGGCAGCAATCAAAACGAAGACTGCGTACATACCAGCGGTCACCAATGATGTGTTGGCGAGAACAAGCAAGCAGAGAAAAACAATGTCAATAGCAAGGCGATGGCATCCAATTTTCCGACTCATGCCCAAAGATTGTCCACATCGCATGGTATATGAGACCAAGTCCATCCAAGAAAGCGTTGAAGCAAGTGAACCACGAGAAAAATCGCAGATTCCGCAACGAAGAATGCATCGCACTTACCTACCAGCAGATGCTGTGCCACTAGTTGGCATGGGCGCCTATGTACTGGATCATTGAAACCGACGGTGCATACTCCCAAGGAGAGAGGCCAGGCATAAGCGCTGGGAAGGATCAAAATCCCTGTCTCGTACTTGGTTTCCGCCGCCTGGCTAGACTTTGCTAGGCGTAGCCGATTTTGTGCCGTCTCCTAGTGCTTTTCACGGCGCTTACAATATTGCGATTTGTTTCTCGACTGACATCTCAGAAAATTGGCATTGAAACTAGAATCAAGCATCGAGTCTTCGGATACCGGAGCCGCGCCGTTTACACGACGAGGCGCATCCACGAATGCCATTACTCTCTACACTGTCAATCGTCCCCAGCCATCGACATTCAGCGAATATCATCTGGTGTCAAGCATCGCGGTAAGCTTTTGGTTCAGTTCTGATGACAAGCATTATTATTCAATGAGATCTATTCGGGTATCTAGTGTCTATGATCTATCTTGAAAACGTCCACGACTTTCTCATGTACGGTCATCACAATCCCTGAGGATATCGACATCCTTCCTAGTCGAAACAAAGACCCGCTCCAGAACCCCGCTATGCCTTGAGTCTGCAGGACATTTCGTGCCGCCAACAACAGTGTCTCGTTCCTCGAGCTCTGCCTTCTGGTCTTGACCACATCCAAGGGCTGTGTCACGCATACTGTCACTATTCCCGCTCCGGCACCGAGTACGAATGTGTCCTGCACGGATCTTGAAGAATGGCCGGAGAGGTTCTTGTGCTGCTCGGCGAAGAAGTAGTAGGAGCCCATCTTCACAGCTCCTGTGCCTGCGTACTTGCAGGTGGTGCTGACAAGACCACGGTAAAGACCGGAGAGTCCCTCAGCGTAACATATTTGCCGGGCCGCATCTGCGGATGATCTGAATCGTTTGGCGCCATTGGAGTCTTCGATCATGGCTGTCTTGATTCTCTCGCTGGGTGTCGCGACCAGCACACTCTCGGCAGTGCCTGCAATGACTCCCGCGGCTGCGTAGTCGATGTTGGTTGACTGTTGATTGCTGTCCTTGAAGGCATGGACGGTACCATCGAACACGAGGTATCGCAAGCCAACTTTCAGTGCTGCTCCGGAGACGGCGCTACCGACGCCTGTGTACAGCGACGCAACACCGTCAGCAGCGACTGTTCGACGCAGGAAGCTTGCTGTGTCAAGGTGTCTCCATCGACGGTTGAATCGAAGCTGGGCTTGGGTTTTGGCCAGCTCAAGAGGGTAAGTTACGCTGGCTTCGATGCTACCAGCGAGGGCTCCCGAAACGAGTCCAAGGATTGGCGCAATGGCGTTGTTGATCAAGGGCTCATCAAAGGGTGACCTTTTCACCAGACGATCGCTGTAAACCGAGTTCTGCACGTGCATTGTAGGTCGTAATGGAGGGACATGCAAACCCGACAAGGCAGAACACAACGATCGATCGACGTTGGGCGAAGAATATGACTTTTGCGAGTGCCGTCAATAGATATATACTGATCACCTAAGGCAATCCGCTCACCATCGAGTCACCACCGGTCATCCGGACCATCTTGATATGGTGTGATATCAGATAAGTCGGTGTAGATCGGGGACGGCAAGCCACGGCTTGGTTCTCACATGCTCGCATCTATCACTCATCGTTCGGACATCCTCTCACAAGTATACACCTAGATACATGTGAATAGAATGCGGCTTAACTCATTCCGAGACAAGAGACCGGACGGGAATCTTCGGAGACGGAAAGCCTTCGCGGCTCCAGCTTCTCAGCGCCGCTCCAAATTTGGGCGGCGGCTTCTCAGCAATTCCGGCCCCACCATTTCGTATCGCGCCCAATGAGAGCACCGCCTTTCGCGCGCGCTTTACATCTCTCTCCTGGACAGCTGCCACGCGGCTCATCAGATTCCGCCCACATTCACGTTCGATACTTCGCCGTCTTGTGGTGACGAGCGCTATGGATGTGGGGCGCGATGAAAGCGCAGAGACGTCGCCTCGCCAGGCCGGCGTGAAAAGAGGCCCGCGAGTGTCGAAGGCGTGCGTCAACTGCAGACGGCGTAAGGTAAGTTTTAGACGGACACTCGTTTTCCGCTCTGCGACGGATTGTGTTGACCACGAGTGTAGATCAGATGTACAGGCGAGAAGCCACAATGCCGATACTGCGCTACATACAACAAGCAGTGTAGTTATCAGGAGTTGGCTAAACGACAAAGGTGCGGTTTGCGTCGCCCAACAGCTAGCTTATCAGTCACAGCTGACATTCTCAGGCCAACACATGCGCATATCGAACGATTACAAGAAGAACTCCGCCAGCTGAAAGGACCGCCAGCCGCTGGTTCATCCGAGACCGAGGAGACCATCTCTCAGACTCCGAGGCAAGATAAGGAGTCCGCAACTGCTCGTGATTATGACGACAATGTCACCGCGACGCCGACGAGCACTGTGCGATCAGATGTCATGCCTGGTCGTTACATGACTGTCTCCCATGCAGCCCAATCGCCCCCAGCTAATCCTCCTACACCCTGTGGCCCGTCTACCTATCACGGACCTACCAGCGCTAGCCATGACGGTGCCGTACACGAGAGACGACCGCAGCAATGGTTCACTGCAGAACGAGAGGCGCTCATGCCAAACCTGCTCTTCGCAGCGGCAGCTCGCCAGCGTATGTCTAGGGCTGTAACATTCGATATGCGTCAAGAAGCCTTGCTGACTATTTACTCCAGGACAAATGGAGAAGCTGAATGCGAATCTGGACTTTGATGGCGTGGACCCAGAGCTTGCATGGCATCTGCTTGACTTGCATTGGAACCGGCAGCATCACGCCTTCCTTGTCACATATCGGCCAGCATTCATGCGTGATATGGCTTGCGGTGGCCCTTATTTCTCTCGCATCCTTCTGAACGCCATCTATTTCGGAGCCGCGAAGTTCAGCCCACGCCTCGAGCTCCGGAAGGTGGCCACCGACGTTCGTACCGCAGGTTGGAAGTTTCGAGACCGCGTCCGTGACCTCCTGGGAAGGGCCCTCGACTACAGTAATATCACCACCATACAAGCGCTACTGCTGATGTGCAACTCTCTCTTTGCTCTCGGTGATGAACCAAGCGCCGCATGGCTTTATGTTGGCAATGCGAGGAGTATGATCATCGATCTTGGACTGCATGTGGATGTGACCTCGCGTAGTAATCTCCGGCACCTCTCAGATGAAGACATCGAGATTCGACGTCGTGTCTTCTGGGCTGCCTTTGGTATGTCAGTCCCTTGTCTGCCTTTAGTAAACTCGTCTTGCTGACCAGATCTCCAGTCATCGATAAAATTCAGTCTTTGTATCAAGGCCGCAACGCTGTCCTCCAAGAAGCCGATTGCAACGTACCCATCAAGTTCTTGGATGAGTTCGAAGAGCTCGAGCACTGGCAACCGTTCGCGTACGCCACGTCGGCTGAACACACTGGATCGCCATGCTACAACGTATCGACATTCACCGAGATGTGCAAGCTAAGCATCATTCTCAATCAGGTAGTGAACGCGATGTATGGACAGACACGCAATCCCCGCCCTTTCAGCGATCGTACGAAAGATTTGGAGAACCTTGACAAGTCGTTGATCGAATGGCGGGAGAACCTACCCGCCCATCTGGCGAATGCTCTCGCGGGTGGGCCAGACATACCTGTGCCTCCGCCGCATGTACTCTCGTTGAGGTATGAACAGCCACTCGATTCGCTAAGTATCTCGCTGACATTCCTCTAGAGCCATATGGCATGTCCTGCGCATCTTGCTGCATCGGCCATTCGTTTTGGACAGCGACCCAAGCGTCAGAGCATCCCCAACCACACATGCATGTATTGAGGTGTGCACCGCCGAAGCTGCCAATATCGTGCAACTGTTGAAGTTGTACGACACTTCTTTCAGCGTCCGTCAAGCGCCATATTTGCTATCGTACGCAACATATGTTGCGGCGACAATTCATGTTCGCCTCGCCAGTGCCAGCCGGCCAGGGTCGACAGCCCACCAGTCCCTGTCAGCCTGTTTGACCGTCCTCGATCTCAACTCCAAAACAAATCCCGCAGTGCGCAAAGCCAGCGTTGTAATCGAAGCGTTGATGAAAGCAATGAATGTCAATGTTGACGAGCCAATGGGCAGCGGCACAACGACGACTGCTGTGCCCACGAACAGCCGCGCCAGCCCAGCTGTCGTCTTGCGCAAACACTCAGTGGGCACAAGTGAAGCAGCTCATACGGCGCACACCCCTCAGCATCCTACGGGCGCACCCACCATGACTTATGAACCGCAAACTATGCTTCACCCCAGCAGTGCTGCGACACTCGACGATGGTAGCGGCGCGTACAACTTTGAGCCGGGCTCGGAATACTTTGGCGATTTTGGCGCTTTTGGGATGGACGATATTCTTTTCGGCTTCAATGCTTCTGAGAGCATTTTTCAAGATTTCATGTAATGATGATAAAGCAGCATGTCATATTCTTCGTAAACAGAGTCATTTGTGAAGACAGACAGGATGAAAGCTTTCGGACCTGACCCTTGAGTCAGACTATGTCGGCCAAAGTCGGGACACATCAAGTCGAACATTCTTACTGCACCCTTCGCGATAACTTTTCCTTAATCACTCATTGGCCTGTAAGACACAAAGACATCTTACTCCGGCAGCGGACTGGCCTCAGGCGATCGCAAACTCCCAATCGCCTCTTGAGACATTGTCAGAAGATAGTGGGTAGTCGTTCTCGCGCGATTCACGCGTCGATTGAGTCGAAAATCTCAAGAACGAACCGGCGTTGAGAAGATCATAATCGCAAGATATCGGCGACATATATATTGCAACCCTTGAATCGCTCCGGAAACGATGTCTGGTACCGTGTTCAAAAAGAATCAAGGTGTCGACGATAAGTGTTAGCTGCGAGAAAAGTGTCTAGGTCTATCAATCAGAAAATTGCTGTGAGGAGCAATGCACGAATTGACTAGCACGACCACTAGCGAAAACGAAACAGCATCGTAAGCAATTCATTATGCTGGCAACTAGAGTCATGAGAGCGAACACTTGAATCAGGGTGCGAGCTCGACATGCCCTTCTTGATGTATGCGACGAGAAACCCTCACAATGGAAGCGATTGTCACGCAACACGCAGGACTTTGGTGAGACATGCAATTCTTGTTGTCGCTGCAAACTGAACTCGTGGTGCCGTACTCGAGGCGCATGAGTTATGAGTCCAACACCAAAGACTTGAAGAAACCATCCACGATGAAGGGTTTGCTCTTGCAAAACGTCCAACTTAGACAATTGCAGCGACGTGCCGAGTGGTGGGTGTTGTGAAGTTTGACCGGAAGTCAAAGTAAGATTCTCTTGGCAGATGTCAGCTGGTCTGCTGCTTAAATTGACTTCACGCACTTATCGAGCTTTGTGAACAAGCGAGCGAGTCTCGTCCAATGCTTTCGTTGGTCTGCGTCGGATCAAAAAAGTACGTATTGTGCAGCTACGTCTGATTGGAGCGAGCATGGAATTGAACCGCAAGATTATTCGATGGAAAAATTTGTGGGGTTGTTGCAAGGAGCGGTGGCCAGAATGTCCACGATGTTGTGATTCGCAGAGTAGATATCGTTTGCTCTGTAAGGATGAAGGGTCAACCAGGCCAATCGCAATTTTGCGTGATGCTACACACGACATCAAGGATGCATTCCACGTATGCAGCTGCTGGGTCGTACAGCATCGCGGGTTTGAGACTTTGCCTAGTTATTTGCTGGTCTCAATTCCGCCTTCCTTGTTACATTCGCCCCTTCCTAAACGCGTATGACTCTTGACTACTTCATCTCCAGAGCTTATGTAGTGAATCTGTGGAACACGCATGATTTTTATCACATGGCTGTGCGAAGTCAATGCTGATGCTTGCGCTCCTGATGCGCGGCAGGTGCGAAACGTCAGTCGCAATTATGTCTCTTCCGCAGTTGAGCTCTTCCGCGTCATTGTTTACCCCTCCCTGGTACCTGCGTTTTCAAAAAGGTACGCACGTTGACGACACACCATCTAAGGACCCACTCGTAGCCGAACGCTTTTCTATAGGCTGGTATTACTTATAGGCCAAATCGCCTCTGAATGTTGGCCTTCTGCGTGCTCGAATCCACATGAAACGCTTACTTGACAGAACGATGTAGCTCCAAACAAATTCCAGAACCGACCCTCTTGCGAATCGCTTGCTTCAAACTTGTTGTCTTCTCTTAAACTTGCCGTCTCCTTTCACTTGCGCTCAATCATAGATTGCCTTCGCCTACGTGTCAAAAGTTTTCCGCGCTCTTGATGAGACTGTGTAATGCGCAGATGGACTGAGTGACTCTCTAGCTTCGGCCATGAGCGAAAAGATTCATTCATCAGCTTCGTTTCACCGCATCCTTAAAGACTCGGGGTTTGCTTGAGTACGATCGATTTCATCTTGAACATTGCTCGAAACCGAATCCATGGTCTTGTCCGCATATGAAAGACTTTATCGATCGATACTAGAACCGGAAGTCCGATTGATAAGGGAATCTTGTGCAAGTCTCATCAATAAGGGAATCCTGAAGAATTGAAGGTTGGACATCTCGGTTGGTAGAGTTCAAGAATTCTTCGGTTCAGTCCCCATCTCCAAGCCGTAACTTGACCCGATAAACGACATATCGGGTCTGTCACATGACTTTCCGTATGAGATTGGTTTTGGAACTCCATTGCCAGCGTCAGGAGACCATGGTCGGTGATGAAATGTCAAGATTGTATGATATACGTCTTCACATGAGCCCTGTACACTCGAATGATATCGTAAACAGCGCTTCCCTAGGCAAATATCCATCGCAAGGATACTGTCAAGCGGCAGGCGCACTTTCGCATCTGCTAGCAGATTTCGTACGTCGGAGGTCTGCTCTGCGCCGTTTTGTCGTAGCACTGGTCCTGTTGGATCGTCAAGGGTGATTCTATTGTCAGGAAGAGCACTGCGATAGCGTCAAAGCATTGACAAGACTTCTCCTAGCGGATACACAGCATGCGAAGTTGTCGCAGTGGTAACGACGCTGCCCACCCCTTGAGCTGAGGAACATCTCTGATAACAAGCCTATCGTAAGTCTCTGTGGCTTGAGCTGATAGCCTCAAGAATGTATTGGCTCAAGCTACAGAGGGAGGATCGCAATTTGATTTGGGCTAGAGGCAAGCGTTCAGACCAGTAAGCCCGTTAGACTGTCATTGGGATCCATGAAGAATACCGTAATTACCGTGGTCATAACCCACAATACTGTAGATTATAATCCATCCACCGTGGATTATGTGAGGGTGGGTTACCCAGGGCGCTGGGGTACGGTACGTATGCGCTCGCACATGAATGCCAGAGAGACCGCGGGAACCGAATTGACGCTGCAACGTGATGCGGACCCAGATATTGGGGGCAGCCCTAACACAGATTTCTTCTGCTTTCAACGCAGATTAAGCATGCTTTGCAAAAGTCTGCGGGACAATGAACGCCCGTCGGCGTTCTTATTTGCGGCCGTACTGTTAGTATCCCAAGACACTCGCGCGTAGGTCGCGGTGAGGGTGGGGCAGCGACGACACCAACAGCCAGCGCTACAGCAGTTCGATCACAATAGAGTAAGCATTCTCATCGGCGAGACTTCGCGTCGAACGGAACAGGCTCGAAACGTGATGGGCTGGGTCCGCGCCCGGAGCGCAGACACAGATTATTAATCGTGTCACGGCTGGAAGCCTGCGAATCTACGCGTAGGGCTACCGACCATGCTGCTCTCCAGAGGAGATCCTCGGGCGCGGAGACTTATTTAATTATCTGATAATCGGCACGGAAGCGAACCCTTTCCGGTGCCGAGAGAGGGACTGGGCTGGGGCCCCTGGAACGCGGAGCCAGCAAGGCTGGAAAAGCCGAGAAGGCCAAGATTTCGGGTGCTCGACTCCCAGCGTTCCGTCGCCGTCCCTTGCGCCCTATCAGGAGACAACGAGCTGCACATTCGCGATAGAGTTTGCTCTGACGCTTGCAGCGCTTGCAGTGAGTTCGATGACAGCGCACATGGAGATTCTGAGACTTGAAGAGGTCATTGGGCTTAGGCTTCACGATGCGGGTCACGAATGATGGATGCGTCGTGCGATTTCGACCGTCAAGCCACTTGTGTCAGTCCACTGCGATGTGTGGCGGTAGTCTTTCGCAAGAAGGCGCGGCTGAAAATCGAGGCAACGGGACGTGCCCGGCAACCGCCGCCGCCAGCAAGCGAAGCGTCTCACACGGGAGTTTTCGAAAAGCAAAGCCGGCTTGCAGACGAGCATCGCGAGATCGCTGGGCCGCGTCACGACAGCCATGAGTTGTTCCAGGAATCACGCAAGAGACCAGATATCGTGTGTTCGCCGCTCTGCTTGATAATGCGACGGACGAAAGGCTTCGCATTCGCATGGTCGACAAAAGTATCCGTCAGTTTGATTACTATGTTTCATGGCCTAGACTGGAGCCTCGGCCGAAGCGTATCCACTCTCACGAGTTGCAACGTCTGCTTGCAAGTATCGGGTCTAGGGTCTCGCCCGAACATCCCGATAGCCTGGTGTCTGCCTAACTTACGGATGGGCCATTTGACAGGCCCTGAGATTGGCCATGGATCCATTACCACGCCGAGCCACACATCAATGGGCGCTAACCTGCGGAAGGGAATTCGGATGCGACCAGGCACCGTGGCCGGTGACAGGGTTACTCGCATTTGGCCCGAGCCACCGCCTCATCTCGCGTGCTAAGCACTTGCTAGCCCAAATGCCGAAGCGCATCTGGCGATACTCGGTCCATCTCCTCAAGGCTTTCCGTGCAGAAGAATGGAGTCAACCCTCCTCGGACCTTTCTACTACGCCCGGGCCGGTGTTTAGCACGATTCCTCCTGGACTGATCTTTTTTAGGTATCTAGATATATGGCGTACCTGCCCCTACCATTCAAGTGGCGTATCTCTTCGTGAACACGTTCAGCCAAACGCAAATGGCTTCGACAGGGCCTGACAGCTTCGCCCCAGCCGTTGGTGCTGATGCTGGAGAGCACCTCGGCCAACAAGTTCCCAATATTCGCGGCAACACAGAAAAAGAAGAGGCTTCGAAGGCTGAGCAAGATGGTGACCACTCAGCCGGTGAAGCTGCTGGCTGGACTCTTCTTCCCGACGTACAGCGAATGGCGGCAAATGACCCGACTCCTGGAAAAGCACTCGGTGTCACTTGGACAGACCTCACAGTCACAGGGTTGAGTGCCGGCGCTGTCATGCAGGAAAACGTCCTCAGCCAATTCAACATCCCCAAACAAGCGAAAGAATCTCGGCAACCGAAGTCACTCAAGACTATCCTCAACAAGAGCTCTGGATGCGTCAAACCAGGTGAGATGCTCTTGGTTCTTGGAAGGCCTGGTTCTGGCTGCACTACGCTCCTCAAGATGCTGGCCAACCAACGGAAAGGCTACCAAGAAATCACTGGCGAGGTTAAGTACGGCTCAATGGACCACAAGCAGGCTGAGAAGTTTCGTGGTCAAATCGTCATCAACAACGAAGAGGAGATTTTCTACCCGTCGCTCACTGTGGGTCGAACCATGGACTTTGCAACACGGCTTAAGGTTCCAGAGACTCTGCCTCAGGATGCTCAGACGCACGAAGATTACCGCCGAGGATTCAAGAGCTTTCTAATGGAGTCCATGGGTATCTCGCACACTGAAGGAACCAAGGTTGGCAACGAGTTCATCCGCGGTGTTTCTGGAGGTGAGCGCAAGCGTGTATCTATCATTGAGACGTTAGCGACAAGGAGTAGTGTAGCCTGTTGGGACAACTCTACGCGCGGCTTGGACGCATCGACTGCTCTGGAATACACTCGGGCGCTTAGAGCAATGACCGACGAGCTGAAGCTTACTACAATCGTCACTCTGTACCAAGCTGGTAACGGCATTTTCGAGCTATTCGATAAGGTACTTGTCCTGGACGAGGGCGAGCAGGTCTACTATGGCCCGCGCGCTGAAGCTCGCCCGTTCATGGAAAGCCAAGGGTTCGTCTGCGGTGACGGCGCCAATATTGGTGACTACCTGACTGGTGTTACTGTACCCAAAGAACGAGAAGTCATGAAAGGCTACGAATCTCGTTTCCCACGCAACGCGGTCGAGCTTAGGAAAGCCTACGAGGCATCCGACATCAAGGCTCGCATGTACGACGAACTGAATTTCCCGGCATCGCCCGAGGCTGAAGCTTTCACAAAGGCTTTCGCTGAGTCTGTGGCCATGGAGAAGTCGTCCCGTCTTCCTAAAAGCTCGCCTCTGACGGTCTCCTTCACCGAGCAAGTCAAGACATGCGTCATTCGTCAATACCAGATCCTCTGGGGAGATAAGTCGACTTTTGTGATCAAGCAGGTTGCAACAATCATCCAAGCACTCATTGGTGGCAGTCTGTTCTACAATGCTCCGAATAACTCGAACGGCCTCTTCATCAAGGGAGGCGCTCTCTTCTTGTCTCTGCTTTATCACGCCCTCTTGGCTATGTCCGAAGTTACCGATTCTTTTGCAGGCCGGCCAGTGCTTGCTAAGCATAAGCAATTCGCGTTCTACAACCCTGCTGCTTTCTGTATTGCCCAGATTGCTGCTGATATCCCGATTCTGATTGTCCAAATCACCGTCTTCGATTTAATCGTCTACTGGATGGCGGGTCTTCGGATGACCGCAGCTGCTTTCTTCACCTTCTGGTTTGTCACATATGTGACCACATTCGCAATGACAGCGTTCTTCCGCATGTGCGGTGCAGCGTTTCCTAACTTCGACGCAGCGTCTAAGGTCTCCGGCTTTGCGATTAACGCGCTCATTACCTTCATTGGATACCAGCAGCCCAAGCCCGACATGCATCCTTGGTTCGTATGGATCTACTGGATAAACCCGCTCTCTTACGGCTTCGAGTCTCTCATGGGCAACGAGTTCCACGACAGAGTGATCCCCTGTGTGAACAACAACCTCATTCCCAACTTTTTGCCGCAGTACCAAGACACTTCATCGCAAGCTTGCTCTGGCGTGCGCGGTGCAGCTCCATTCGCCACTGTCGTATATGGCGACGACTACCTCGAGAGTCTTTCATACTCCTACTCCCACCTCTGGCGCAATGTTGGAATCCTCTTTGCTTGGTGGGCACTCTACGTCGGCGTCACCATCTTCTTCACACTTCGCTGGGATAATGCTATCGGCGCTGGCTCGAACATGGTCGTCCCACGTGAGCGTCAAAAGCAGGTTGCCGCGGTTCGACCATCCGACGAGGAGGCACAGTCTGAGAAGGCGCCTCGCGAAACTGACACCGCTCGCGACACCGATACTTCATCTGAGACTACTCCTGCTAACAGCGCCATGGCCACCCAAACCCCTAGTATCAACGGCGAAGCTGATGAGAAGCCCTCTCAAAAAGAAGCCGGCACCCAACTAGTCAGGAACACTTCGGTATTCACTTGGAGGAACCTGACGTACACTGTCAAGACACCTACTGGCGATCGCGTCTTGCTCGACAAAGTGAACGGATACGTCAAGCCCGGCATGCTTGGTGCTCTAATGGGCAGCTCTGGTGCCGGTAAGACGACTTTGCTCGACGTTCTGGCACAGCGCAAGACAGATGGTACCATCCATGGCGAAATTATGGTAGACGGTCGCCCGCTCCCGGTATCCTTCCAGAGGTCTGCAGGATATTGCGAGCAATTGGATGTGCATGAGCCTTTCGCGACTGTCCGTGAAGCTCTCGAGTTCTCTGCGCTCCTCCGTCAGAGCCGTGAGACACCTCGCGAAGAAAAGCTTGCCTATGTGGATACGATTATCGACCTTCTGGAACTCCGTGACCTGGAACACACCCTGATTGGCCGCATTGGTGCTGGTCTCAGTGTGGAGCAGCGCAAACGTGTTACGATTGGTGTTGAGCTTGTCTCAAAGCCTTCCATCCTGATCTTCCTGGATGAGCCAACCTCTGGTCTCGACGGACAAGCTGCCTTCAGCACCGTTCAGTTCTTACGCAAGCTGGCTGATGTAGGACAAGCCGTGCTCGTCACTATCCACCAGCCGTCGGCGCAGCTCTTCGCACAGTTCGACACCCTGCTGTTGCTAGCGAAGGGCGGCAAGACCGTGTACTTCGGCGACATTGGCAACAACGGGCAATCGGTAAAAGACTACTTCGGAAGATACGGCTGTCCCTGTCCTCAGGAAGCCAACCCGGCCGAGCATATGATCGATGTCGTTAACGGTAGCCTCTCGAAGGGCAAGGACTGGCATCAAGTCTGGCTAGATTCGCCCGAGTCGTCTCAGCAATCTCAGGAACTCGAGAGGATCATCAGTGAAGCTGCCTCGAAGCCTCCTGGTACTGTCGATGATGGGCATCAGTTTGCAACTCCCATGCGTGATCAGGTTCGCTTAGTCACCAATCGCATGAACACTGCTCTCTACCGCAACGTGGACTATGTTAATAACAAAGTGGCTCTACACATCGGTTCTGCACTCTTCAACGGCTTTACCTTCTGGATGATCGGCGATAGCGTCTCTAAGCAGCAGGAGGTCCTTTTCTCCGTGTTCAATTTCATCTTCGTCGCTCCCGGCGTTATTGCCCAGCTACAGCCACTCTTCATCGAGCGCCGCGATATCTACGAGACGCGCGAGAAGAAAAGTAAAATGTACCACTGGTTCGCTTTCACTACAGCGCTGGTTGTTTCGGAGATCCCGTACCTCATCATCTGTGGCATCCTCTACTTCCTCTGCTTCTACTACACTGTCGGCTTCCCTGCTGCATCCGAAAAGGCCGGCGCCGTTCTCTTCGTCATGCTCGTCTATGAGTTCATCTACACCGGTATTGGCCAGTTCGTCGCCGCCCCAGCGCCCAACGCTGTCTTCGCCTCCCTCATCAACCCTCTTCTCATTGGAACCCTCGTTTCCTTTTGCGGTGTCCTCGTCCCTTACGCCCAGATCCAAGAGTTCTGGCGTTACTGGCTGTACTACCTCAATCCTTTCAACTATCTGATGGGAGCCCTGCTCGTGTTCGTCGATTTTGACCGGAAGATCCAATGCAAAGAGTCCGAGTTCGCCATCTTCAACCCACCTCAAGGCCAGTCTTGCGGTCAGTACCTGCAGGCTTACCTAGCCGGTCCGGGCTCCAGGAACAACCTCATCAACCCTGACGCCTTCGAGGAGTGCAAGGTCTGCCAATACACGCGTGGAAGCGACTATTTGTACACAGTCAATCTGCTCGACTACTATTACGGATGGCGGGACGCTGCGATCTGTGTGATCTTTGCCCTGTCGAGTTACGCTCTGGTGTTTGCTTTGATGAAGGTCAGGACTAAGGCGTCGAAGAAGGCGGAATAGATGGACAGGTGCTTTCTTCTGGGTGGACTTTTGTGATAGAATTTCCTACGTGCTGTATAATAAAGGTCATAATACACTGATAGAATGGTTGGTAAACAAATATGCGTTTTAATGTTTCATGTTCTTCTTTCAACAGATCGCGAAACGGGACGTTGAAGATCATATGGCATCCGCCTGACCGCTATGTGTGGAGAGCCGAATGACCCACTGCAACGACATTCTTCGCATGACCTGTCGCCAGACTTTCAGAAATCACGCTTTTGTCCCTGCAAAACATTGCATTGAGTCATCTACCTACGATAATGTCAAACCCCCCACGCTTTCTCTTAAGCTCGATATTTGTGGTGCTGAGCGTGTGTTCTGTTTCGCTCGCTCAAACCGGCCCTCAAGCGGCTTCTATACCACCATGCGTCGTACGTCGCAGGCAGAACATTCCCTCTGCGCAAAAGAGACATTTCAAAGCTGACGCAAGATGTTGTGTAGAAAGCATGCGACCCCCCGGCCATCCAGTCGGTTGGTTGTACGAATGAAGACCAGTATTGCCACTGCGTCCGGCAGGACGGCATCTTAAGCAACATCTCGTCTTGTGCGAATAGTGCTTGCGAGAACCCTAGTCGAGATGTCTATGGTATGGCGTTGCCCGCCATTGCCTACAGGAAGATCTTTGGTACTAATGGTTTCACAGTGTTTACAACGCTTTTTGAGGAAGTCTGCCAGCCGTTCAACATCAGCGTGCCGATTTTGGGAAGCAACAGTTCCGCCAATGGTACGAACGTGACATTCGCACCAGGTGGTTCGCCTTCGACAACGCCGTATGCCGACACGGCGAACGAGACGCGTCTCGATTACAGGCTGTGATCGGCTCTGGCTCCATCTGTTCTCGCAGCGGCCGGTCGTATTCCGCTCTAAGGCATCCGTTCACGCTTTGTGTCTCTTTCATGGCGACCACGCTCGATCGTCACAGATAGTGATGCCAACAATCCCTGCAACGCTTTCGGGTACTGTCCGTGATACGCCTCGACGATCTGTGTTTTGTAAGACTCGCAGTCAACGGAGCCAGAAGGCCGAGCTCCAGAATGGAGCACGGACGATCGCGATACGCTGGCTTGGCGAGACTGCTGGATTCAGTTAAGCCTCTGCCTTCCCGAGCAAACTCAGAACAACCACCCATCCGTGGACATGCGCTGGTGTTCATGACGGCCTAGATGCGAGGATGAGATCGTTGATACGTCTTATGTATCTTCCAGCCGTCGTCTCCGCTCCAACGGACGCGACGCGCGTGCTCATAACTATTCCCCATGAACTTCGTCTTTCGCCTGAAAGCTCCGGAAGCCAGGACTACCCAGGCTTATTCATCCCAGCAACCTTTTCTCACTTATCCGGTTGACGGCGTGCCTATAAAACGCCGGCTGCGGAAAGCACATAATAAATCCAGACTTGGCTGTCAAGAATGTAAGGGGCGAAAACGAAAGGTACAGCATTTCTTGAGCACTGGCTAGAAGACTGTTATTGACATGATCGTTAATCTTCGTGTGTATTAGTGCGACGAGGAACGTCCACAGTGCCGCGCATGTCAAAAACGTGGCCTTCGTTGCGACTATAGTCCCCTGGCAACTAGGAAGATAGCACCATGCCTTGCTGATTCCCCGCCAACCCCTCTACTCGGTATAACCTGCTCTCCTCTTCCTTCTACGGCTACCTTGATTGATGATTCGCTTCGCCACACGAGTGTGGAGCTGAATGATCAAACATCTTTGTCGCCGAGGTTCTTCATAGAAGACATCGACAGCCTCCGTCTCTTCCAAGAGGTGACGTGTGGAACACTCGGAACGCCGAGCATACAGAGAATCTATCAGTTACAGATTCCTCGTCTGGCTATCAGCGTGAGCTTACTTTCCGTCCACTCTGCCAGATCAAGTACTCACAAACGTCTGATCTAGCGGCCATACCTTATGTATACTGCTCTTGCGATTGCTCAGATCCATCGAAGACACAGATTGGCCCTCGCTTCAAGGGACCTCAAACTCGAGAGTCCAATGCCATCGGAATCGAGATACATGTCTCTAGCGCTCTCGAGCTACAACGAGCGATTATCCGCGCCTTTGACAGCAGCTGATGCCGATGCTATTCTGGTGACATCGACTTTGCTTTGCGTGGTATCGTTTGCCTCCATATCTTCCACCGATCCGTCGCTATCTTGGCCAAACGCTACATCTCCCAGTCACCTAGACTGGCTCAAAGTCCAGCAAGGCCCCGGGATCGTCTTGGCCGCGACTGCCATCTGGCTGAGCCAAAGTGCTCTTTTCTCAACACTTGAGGATTTCGATGTTCCCGCATCCGGATCCGAGCAGAATCTAATCAATACTGATTTCTGGGACGATCTCTGCTCGCTGTGCGAAATCACGGAAGCCTCGGACACGGGCACGAATCCCTATTACGCTGCGCTCATGTCGCTCGCGCCCCTGATCAGTCTTGAGCCTTCTGCGGTGAACGCAGCGAGGTTCTTCCCTTTCATTGGTTCTCTTCGGCCGGCTTTTGTCAAGCTCCTCACTATTAAAGACCCGCGAGCATTGCTGATCCTGGCTTGGTGGTATGGACTTGCCAGTCGGCTGGGCCAGTGGTGGCTCACACCAAGAGCGCGGACTGAATGTCTGGCTATCGTAACCTTTCTGATGCGAACACCAACGGACAGAAAACTGGAAAGTCTGTTGAATATCTTGGCAACTACAGTCGGATCTCCATTATCGGGAGGGTAGGTAGTAACATGATGAGATTGTGGTAGCACCAATGAAGCAGTATTATCAACTTCTGCTCGCTATAATCAGCACATACGACCATAGGTCAGTGAAAACTGGGCATCCCGTCCGCTCTGCCATACATAAGCACTGAACCGGGCGACTAGTACTAGAGTGGGTGACCATCTGGGAATCCCGCCTGTTGTATGTTTTTGTCGGTCTGCAAGCCGTCGTAATGCCTTATTTTTGGTATGGTTTTACGCTACACGCGCCACCAAACGGGAGTTTCCACGCTCATCAATGCTCATGCCTATTAGTTCCCGCGGCCCGGCGTCCGCGATTAGGACGACGGGCCTCGTGCAAGAGCCAAAAAGACCACTATTGCGTTTCTCCTGCCATGTCAGGCATGCATTGTGCCGCCGATTCGATAGTTCGATCTCGTCCAGAGCGTCGGTAGATGACCGTTGGACGGGTCGGTTCGTCGCTGTGAACAGTGCTTTGCTTCTCGACTCTTAGGACCAGGCTGTGGGCCTGACGATCATGGACAATGAAATGCTTCAAGCATTACCATCGGTTCGGCCGTGAAGAGTGCTATACACACGTCCCGTCACGAGAGCACTGGCACGTCGCCGCCCCTACTCCCCACGGAAGAGGGTCCGTCGTCATGCAGCTTTGGGGATTTGACAGGACGGGCGGACGGCGAGACGGCACCGGCACGCACGGCTTGCCGCTTAGACGCGAAGGCGGATCGCAAGGGGGGGCCTGAGGCCTGAGCTGGCGCGAATCTATGCCAACCCCATCGGCTTGCCGCGCGCCGACTCTCTCCCTGCATGAGCGACTGGCCAAACCGCAGCTCGCGCAGATCCGCCGCCAGCGTGGCGCACCACATCCAAGCCAGCCCTAAGCTCCTGCGACTGCCCTCTCCTCGCCATGCCTCGAACACCACCTCACTCGCGTGCTGGCAGGCCACTCTCCCCCGTCGTCCACACCACCCACCCCGTCCCTCCGCGCTGACCCCGCCGTGGCCTCCTCGCCGCCCGCCATGTCGGCAATGCTCAATGCCCCGCGGCGCGATGGCGGCCTGACGTGCGAAGCGTGCAACGTGCACTGTGGCGAACAGCGAGCCTTCAAGGCCCATCTGCGCACCAAGGAGCACGCGAGGAACACCGGCCAGCCGCTGCCCGCCCAGTTTGAATGCCCGTGGTGCCATAAGGGCTTCACGAGGAGCTCTGGCGTCCAGCGACATCTGCAGCAGGGCCAGTGCCGAGGACCCCAGGACTCGGAAGCCACCCACGCCGGCTCGACACGAAAGCGTGGAGTGCACACGGACTCTGCAGATTCGAGCAAACGGCCCACCAAGTACTCGAGATCTACCTCCACTTTCCAGGAACCCAACGCGATTGGAAGCCGCATCACCATCGTTCAGGATCTGGGCGACGCTGCCGCCTCGGCTAGCTTTCCGCCGCCGCCGAGGAGCCAATATCAATATGCTGCATCGCAGCAGTATGACACTCCCAGGTATCCCAACTATGGTGAGCCTGTCGTGGCCACGGCAGAAACGCGATCCTTCCCAGCGCCGAGTACTAGCAATATGCAACCGTTCGCACCTGCAACAAGTACCCGTCCAGTCCAAGACCCCAGACCCAGCGAAATTCAATCGTTTCCGCCGGCTTCAGATACCCGGCCTCCTCCAGAACCGAGGAGAGGGAGTGGATTATATCTCTTCCCACAGGTCGCTCCTCCGAAGCCCGCGCCCCCTGTCAGCCGCTTCCAATGGCTAGGCAATACCAGCCCCAGCAGGAGCGAGTCCACGACAGTGAGCCCTCCGTCCGACCAGAGCGACTCTCCGCCAAAATCTGACGCGGGGACCGTCCACCGGGGAGACCCGAACACACCACAAATGCGGCATTTTGACTCTACGAGCACATTGAAACCAACCAAATCGCGGAGAATTTCTGAAGTAGATAACCCTCCGCCTTTGCCACCAATGGATATCGATCACGACCGAGATGACTTCACGCTGGAGGTTCGCGCCCGCGAATCATCTAACACATTGAAGCCCGCCAAGCCGAGGCTGATCCTCGATGACAGCGAGCCTCTCCCGCAGCCAGAACCGACCGCAGACGAAGACCAAGACAATTACAGATTTGGCGTACGACCATCTGAATCAGCCAGCACATTGAAACAAGCAAAACCAAGGACGATGTCTTCTCCTAACGAGGCCCTGCCCAGATTTGACACTAGCCACTTCCAAGATCAAGAAACATATCGCGCCCTGCATGCTCCACCTGATGAATCAACGACAACTCTGCAGCACTTCCAACAGAAAGACCAACTGGATGGTAGATTTCTTTCCTCTTCCAAAGAAAAGATGAGCGAGCGAGACCACCATGTTTTTGTCAAGCCAGGACTTCCCGCCCGTGGCTCGGGCCACACATCAACGCACGAAAACAAAGAAGCCCAAGACATCGCGGGTAATCTCTCAACCGCGATGAAGCACGTTTCTCTCGACGCTGGCCCCGGAGCCTCCAACGCCGGGTCATCCGAAGACCGATACGACAGCACTCACATTCGATCCAGTAGAATGAGCACCGCGGAGAGCTTTCTCAGCACCAAAAGCAGACACTCCCTTGCCCCCAGCACCAAAAGCAAGCAGTCGGTAGCAATGAGCACCAAAAGCAAACACTCCATTGCCAGCCTCGGCTCCATCGGCTCGCTCTTCCTCAATCGCTCCCCACGCAACTCCCCGGCCGCCTCCTTGCGCTGGTCCATGGACACAACCTCCACGCGCAGCAACGGCTGGCGCTCAACTCGATCCACCGTCTCCGACGAAATGCCCGGGCCCATGCTGGAGCCCACCGACGAGGAACTGAAGGAGTCCCGTAAACAGGAGTCCTTCTGGGACCGCTACTACCCGCGACGCGGCAAGCCTCGCATCCTCGAGTGGAGCCCGCATCCGGCGTACCTGTGGGACCACGCCGCGCAGGGCAACGTCGAGGGCGTGCGCCGCACGCTCAACTTCGGCAACGTTGACGTCAACCGGCCCGACCAGTACGGCTGGACGGCGCTACTAACCGCCGCGTCGCAGGGCAACGTCGAGATCGTCCGCTTGCTGCTGGCGCGCAAGGACATCGACGTCGAATACCAGGACGCGCAGGGCTCTACGGCGCTGTCGTGGGCGGCGTCGAATGGCCACCTGGAGGTTGTGAAGTTGCTGCTGGCTTCGGGCAAGGTCGCGAAGCACAAAGACAATGGCGTGGGGGCCGCTGCGTTGACTTGGGCGACTATGAAGGGGCACAGTGAGATTGTGAGTCTGCTGATGCAGGAGCTGTTTACGGAGGATGAGGCGGCGAAGTTGGCGGAGGGGGAGGTTTGAATGAGATGGGTATTTTGGTACGATCCTGCATGCATACTTACCTACATTGGATCTTGTAGGATATCTACTTTGGAGATTTCGGCAGCTGGGCTGTACAGAATCCAACATGAATCAAAGACGCCAGATAACGTCAACTTCGCTCGTGCATGACTTTCGGAGCTCCTCTCGAACGATCAATGATGAGACGTACCAATCCTCCTGGAATGAGATGGGATCGGCCTTGATCGTTTGAAACGCAGCAACGGAGAAATATATATCGCTGAGAGAATCAAAGCATCAGACCCAAAAGAAACATCGCATCCAAAACAAAAAGAACACAACCTCCAAACCAAGGCAAACCCCATCAACTCACCCCCCCTCCCTTCCCCTCATACCTCCCCCAAAAACCTCGCCCCCGCCTCAACAACCCTCATCACCACACAAACCTCCCCATACTCCCTCGGCGCAAACACCAGCGCCGCCGTCCGCGGCACGCAAGCGTTCTTCCCCGCCAGCGAGTGCGCCTCGCCCCACCCGCTCGCGACCACGCGCTCGAAATCCGCCGGGTGCAGGACCACGTGCAGGCTGCCGCGGGGCTGTGGCGCGTTGTATGCGGGTTCGAGGCGCAGGGGCGCGGGGCTGGTGGTCGAGGCGTAGAGCGCGAGGCGGTCGGATAGGTAGGTTGCGACGTCGGGGGGGCTGGGGTGCGTTAGTTGGTGGTGGTGGGGGTCGGTGGATGTGTAGGGGGTTGAGCCGGGGCGGGGGGAGAGGGCGTCGGGGGCTAGGTAGCCGTGGGAGGTGCGTGGGGTGTGGAATTGGGCGAGCCAGGACATGTGGAGGAAGTTGGTGGGGGTGGAGGGGAGGGAGCCTGGGTGGAGGGTTTGGAAGGCGAGGATGGCGGAGGTGAGCTCGGAGAGGCTGCGGAGGAGGTAGGTTAGTGCGGTGGCTTGGAGGAGGGTGGTGAGAGGGGCGTCGAAGGCGATGTAGGCGGTGGAGGTGAAGAGGAAGAGGTAGGTGAGGCTGGGGAGGGAGATTTTGCGGAGCGTGGTGCTGAGGAGGATTAGGAGGAGTTTTGCCAGCGGCGGCGGCGTGAAGTTGGTAGTGAATTTGCTGAGCGCGGTGATCTCGCTGGAAAACAGCATGGTGGGTTTCTTGTTGGCTTGGGAAGTCTGGATCAAAGGGCTGTTTGATGAGGCTGGACTGGCTTTAGGAATGGCCACTCGAGTTCCTGAGCAGAGATGTGGATGGTGAGCGAAGGGGGGCCTAGTCATTTTGTCGAATCCATGACAAGCTGTGAGTGAATTTGCATAAGGCGATTGTGCACCGACATGGTCTTTGTTCTGGTCGAGCAGGATCTTCGTGGTGAGCCATTATGCTCTTTGTCGATTGTGCTACACCACATCCGAAAGACAAGGAAAGCGTGATCTGGCAGCCAGAGCTGAGAACGAGAAGTCAGTGAGGTAACAGTACATTGCAATGCAAATGAAGTGAAGTGTAACTCACCAACCACATCCAGCGAGAACCGCGAAATCGCCTCAAAATCACTAATAATACAATCTACTCAGACTAATGAATCACGAAGGTCAAGAAAACACTGGGATATCAACTTCTCGTAAACTTCGATGCATGCATTTTCCCGCTTTCCTTCTCCTCTAACAAAGCCCCTTCGCTCGGGTCTATCTCTACTGCCTTACACCCAGACAAAATGCAACAATGTCAACCCCAGCAGCCCCGTCTTTGGTCCTTAGTGACTGCCCACAAGCGCAGGCGTGTGCAACGGCAAAACTAAAGATGCGTCTTTTCCTTTTCTCTCCCTGCTTCCGTGTGGTCTGGCCCGGTCTCGGCGAGCCCAATGGCATCGCGAGATGATTAAACGAAAAAAAAAGAGAGAAAAAGAGAAACCGGAAACGAAAATTATGCAAAACAAATCCCATCGATGCCATTAAGCAAAGCAACGGAATGTCGAGAACGCCGTAGAACTCCGTCGCTTATCCAAGTATGGAGAGGTCTGAGAAACAAGAGAGATCCTGTCGCGAGCAAGGTCGCAAAAGGAAAGAACGAGTGAGGATGGGATTTTGAGGCGAAGCTGCTCTCGAGCTTCGCAGTGATAGCCGCCGGCTGCTCTGGAGCATATAAGCTCCGCAAGGCTTTTTGTAATAGCTTCTTCTGACTGGCTCTGCAATCAAGGCTCAACGGTCTGCGAGCTGAG